>JARCFY010000279.1:0-37218 GCA_029233225.1 Lepidodactylus listeri | reverse complement strand
TTTCGAAATGTTGCAGATAATGTCCTGTCTATGGAAAGCACAAGGAGTGAGCCAACAATATTTGGCAGAAAAGACAGCCAAAGACAAAGCCTGCCTGACTAACCTGATTAACAACCTTGAGAAAAAGGGCTGGTCGTGCGGAAAGAGGATCCGTCGGACCGCAGAAACCGCCTGGTATTCTTACCATAAAGGGAGAACAAATTTCGGAAACTGTAAAGCCACTGATAAAAGAGGTCTACGTGCATGCCGGCGAACGAATGGGGGTTGACCGGATAACTCAATGTATCAGTTTGTTGCAACAACTTGACGAAGCCCTTGACGAAGTATCACTTTAATGAAGTATATGTCCATACACCAAAAGAAATATAAGCAGCTAAAAAGCTCAGGCTCAGAAACAGGATTCTCAACACTATTTGCATATTGCTGGCACTGGCAGGCATATCATGGACGGTAAACTATTTCTGGCGTTACATTAATTACGAAATAACCAACGATGCCGTAGTAGACCAATACATTGCTCCGCTAAACATACTGGTGACCGGATACATCAAAGAGGTACGTTTTACAGAACACCAATACGTGCATGCCGGTGACACGCTCCTTATTCTGGACAACCGGGAGTACTGTATCAGACTGAAAGACGCTGAAGCCGCCTTAATGGATGCCCGGGGTTCTAAAGACGTATTAGCTTCGGGCATCGAGACTTCGTATGTGAACATTGCTGTACAGATGCCAACATAGCAGAAACGCAAGCACGCCTCAACCAACAGGAAACGGAGCTGAACCGCTATACTAACCTGCGAAAAAAGAAGCGATCAGTCAGCAGGAATACGAACAGACCAGAGCGAACTATGAAGCAACCCGGGCACGCCTGGAAGCATTGCTTAGCAAAAGAAAGCCGCGAAGTCACAATATTCGGAAACCGCCAGAAGAACACCGGCATCGAAGCCAACATTCTTCGTAAAGAAGCGGAACTGGATATGGCAAAGCTCAACCTGTCGTACACCGTAGTCACAGCCCCTATGACGGATATATGGGAAGACGATCACTGGAACCGGGACAATTTGTACAAAGCGGTCAAACCCTGTCGTATCTCGTCCGTGGCAATGACAAGTGGATTACAGCCAATTACAAAGAGACACAAATTACCCATATTTATATCGGACAAAAGGTACGCATCAAAGTAGAGCTCTAGCGGACGAATATTCAAAGGCACGGTAGCTGCCATATCCGAGGCGACAGGCTCCAATATTCACTTATCCCCACGGACAATTCGGCAGGTAACTTTGTAAAAGTCCAGCAACGCATCCGGTACGCATAGAGCTCAATGACCCCACCCCCGAAGAGATGGAACATTTACGCGCAGGCATGATGGTGGAAACAGAAGCGCTGATAAGATAGTATGATCCAACTCAACCTTCCTACACGCCCGTGGGTTCCGCAATGGTTAGGCATCGTAACCATGTTTGTGGTAATCTTCCCCATTATCCTGCTAACGGAGCTACACAGGCAGTATGGTCGAAGTGTCCAACACGTTGGGAGTGCTTAGCGAAGACATCACCATGGCATATTACTCGGCTTCGGTAGGTATGGCTGTAGCCTATCCCATTGTTCCAAGATAAGAGCTGCTATCACCACTAAAACATTGCTGCTCACCGACCTCATCCTACAAATTTTCTTTAGTTACATCTGTGCCCACAGTAATAATATGGATATTGTCATCGTATGCAGTTTTTTGTGGGATTCCTTAAAGCATTCGTTATTGCTGGAATTTATTATCCGGCTACGCCCCTTCTTCAGTCCGAAAAATGTGCGAAGCGATTTTACGCCTATTCTACCCCATCGTGTTCTCGGCGGACAGCTTTCTATGGTTCACTGCGCAACTGGCTTACCATTACCAATGGCAGCACATGTACTATTTTGTCATTATCCTGCTGCTCATTGCCATAGTTTTCGTACTGAGTTTCTTCCGGTATGCACAGCGTCCATGCAGAATCCGTTTAAAGAAGTAGATGGCAAAAGCATTCTGATTATTGCGACAGCACTTTTGCTCACCCTTTACACATTTACTTACGGAAAAACGCTCGATTGGCTTTCATCTCCCAGGCTCAGAGTGTACATCATCCTGATTCCTTTGTTGGAGCACTTTTCGTACACCGCCAACATACACATAGCAAACCCTACGTCAGCCTGAAACCGCTCTTCTCCACAAAGCAATCATAGGTTACGCATTTTGGCACTGGCTATGTTTCTGACAGGAACCAGTTCGTTAGTAACCAACTATATGAACAATATCCTCAAAGTAGACAGTATACATGCTAACTCTCTCAGCTATGGTTATTGCCCGGATTCATCACCAGTGCTTTCATTGTTTTTGGTGGGTTCCGCTGGCACGATGGCGCTTTCGCTTCCTTATTTCGGGCGGAATGTTTTGTTATGTCATCTATCTCTCTATCTTTACTTCGGCTTACGCCTTACGGCACTTACGAAATGCTTTACGTGCCGATGTTTTTCCGTGGATGGGCATGATGATTATATTCATTGCTTTCGGTGTCTTTGTAGTAGAAGACCTCGACCCTCGCCTGATGCTGTCGACGCCTTTTTCCTCATAACCTCCGTTCGGCATTGGCTCCGGTGTTGTCTTCTTCTTTTTTTCAGCAATATGATTTACCGCTTACAATTACAGAAAACAGACCTTTTGTCCAGCACATAACCATGACCGACCCCATTGCCGCACAACGGTATAACCAGACATTGAGCAGTGCCTGGCACAAGGACATGAGTTTAACGAAGCAAACCAGATAGCCACTGCCAACCTCTATTCCACCTTACAGCAACAAGCGCTGCTATCCGGGCTAAAAACCCTCATTGGCTATATACTGATATTAGCTCTCATTGTTGCCGTTGTTTCAGCTTTCATCCCTTTTCATAAGACATTGAAAGTAGCTGTTGTCAAAACAGGTGACGACATGGGTATAAAAAAGAAAGCTGCCCGGTTTCCAGGCAGCTTTCCCTATATCAGTTTAAGAATCAAGGATTCTTACTTAGCCAACTTACCGTCAGAACCCAGCACGTTGATGATTTTGTGCTTGTAGAGTTTCTCCATGTTGTCACGAGCCGGTCCCCAAGTATTTACGTGGGTCGAATTCAGCAGGCTTTTCAGCAAAAGTCTGACGAATAGCAGCATTCATTGCCAAACGAGAGTCTGAGTCGATATTAATTTTACATACAGCTGAAGTAGCAGCTTTACGCAACCATTCTTCAGGAATACCGATAGCAGCTTTCAATGCACCGCCGAACTTGTTGATAGTTGCAACTTCTTCCTGAGAACTGAAGATGAACCGTGAAGAACGATAGGGAATCCCGGAAGTTTCTCCATCACTGCATCCAATACTTCGAATGCCAAAAGAGGAGGAACCATGTGACCTGTACAGGGTCAATTGTGCACTGTTCCGAGTAAACTTATAAGCACCGTGTGAAGTACCAATAGAGATAGCCAATGAATCGCAGCCTGTACGAGTTGCAAAGTCAATAACTTCTTCCGGGTCAGTATATGTGTGGTGGTCAGCAGAAACTTCGTCTTCAACACCTGCCAATACTCCCAATTCACCTTCTACTGTTACATCAAACTGATGAGCGTATTCACCACCTTCTTAGTTAAAGCACATTTTCTTCGTAAGGAAGGTGAGAACCGTCCGATCATTACAGAAGAGAAACCTGAGTCAATACAGCTCTTGCAAGTTTCGAACGTATCACCGTGATCAAGGTGAAAGAACGATTTCAGGATGAGCACAACCCAGGTTCCTTAGCATATTCACAGCACCCTGAGCCATGTAACGCAACAAAGTAGCGTTAGCATACTGACGAGCACCCTTTGAAACCTGAAGAATAACCGGAGACTTTGTTTCAACAGCAGCTTTAACGATAGCCTGCATTTGTTCCATATTGTTGAAGTTGAACGCAGGGATAGCATAACCGCCCTTGATTGCCTTTGCAAACATATCTTTAGTGTTCACAAGACCCAAATCTTTGTAATTAACCATTTTGTTTAAAAGTTTATTGTTAGTGACTAAAAATTCTACGCAAAAGTAAGGATAATCCTTGAATAGAAAAACGTCGGAAAGAAATATCTGCCAGGCAAGCAGAATTCAGTCTATTTCAAACTATTAAACACCCTTTTACCAAAGAAATGCTATCTCGATATAGCAAACAGGCAAATGGATAAAAGATAAAAAACATTTGAGAGAAACATACGATGATTGAAGAAGAATACACAATTTAAAGTTATGTCGAACGCACATTAAATAAATATGAATATGAAAAAACAAGTCAGTTTAACCCGTTTCATGCTTTCGCTGATTGAAGAGCAGGAATCGGAACAGCGTTTCAGCACGGCACATATTTACAGGGCTACGCTGAACGCATTTACTACTTTTACAGGCGGTGGCGAAGTGTACTTCGGTGCCCTGAACCCTGCCACACTGAAACAGTTTGAAAACTTCCTGCGCATCCGGCAACGCAAGTGGAAACACCTCGTCCACTTACATGCGCACCCTGCGTGCCGCTTACAACCGGGCTGCCGACAAAGGATTAGTGCCCGATGCACCCAAGCTCTTTAAAGGAGTTTACACCGGAGTGAAGCGGGAACGCAAGTTAGCATTGACAGCCGGAGAGATGAACCAACTGATTTATGCAGCCCCTCGCTGTCCGTTGCCCGATGCAGTGAAAGAAGCCCCGAATGTCTCAGGTTGATGTTCAGTTACAAGGCATGCCATTTGTAGACCTGGCACACCTGCATCGGAGCGACCTTGATATCAGACAGCGTATAGTCTCCTGCCATCGCCAGAAAACCGGAACTCCTTTGGAAATCAATCTTTCCGGAACTACCTTGAAGTTGATTGAGTTGCGGAAGCAGAAGAACGAGGCTGCTTCTCCTTATTTGCTGGATATACTCGATGGTAGCTTGAATAGCCGGGAAGCATACAAGAATATCAACAGAAGTTGAGCCGGCTGAACAGTAACCTCAAAATATTGCAAAGATTCAGGAGTGGATACCCGGGTGAGTTCGTACACCGCCCGACATACCTGGCAACGCTGGCGAAGTATTGCCGTATCCCGAAGGATTAATCTGTGACGCATTAGGGCACACATCGGTTAAGACCACAGAAACCTATCTTAAAAGCTTTGAGAATAAGGATTTAGGGAAGGCGAACCATAAGATTATTTCGTTCGTCCGAAGTGCAGTTACTGTGTAAGTAACCAGCGAGGCACCGGAGCCAAGTTTCCGTGCGGAATGTTCCCTTATATGCTACAAAAGTAAAGATAAACAGACAAATAAGCAAGGTAATGTTCTATAAATTGACAGAATCAAGATTTAGAGACACTATAACAAGACAAGGCAGCCTAATCAAACACTTATATACATAGGTTGTCCTGTCCGCGTCCTTTCTAAGAAGGATACGGATAAGATAGTTATGTCTATTATGTTTGCATCTACCGTTCTTGTCATTCAGAGGAACGCAGTGACGAAGAATCTGTAAACATATAGTGGATGTTTTCGAGATTCTTCCTCCCGTTTGGTCGTCTGAATGACAAATACATTTAACTTTTGGCATACTCTGTCCATAGCGTAGCCTAACCTGGCTCCGGTGCCTCACCGGGGTTACTTACACAGTAACTGCGGCTTGTTTCCAGACAAACGGAACAGAGATTAAAACATTATAGACTATGGATATGAAACGAAGAAACACTTTTTGGCTGGCTTGCGCATTGCTTTGCACTGCCGCCTGCCAGGACGACATCACCAACCAGCCTTCCCCTTCACCGGTGGAAGGCACCGTGCAAGTACCACTAACCATCGGCTTCGAGCAGGAAGCGGACGGTTATGCAATGCCTACCAGAACCAATGCCCGACAGAATGAAGAGCCGGGAAACGCTGCCTTTGACGCACAACTCACGCCCAACGCACAGACACGAACCGCAGACCTCAACCTGACGCACTCTACCAACTGCACATCATCCAGTATGATACAAACGGAAACCTGATAGGAAGTGTGCAATATATAGGGGCAGAAACTCCTTTGAGGACAAAAGCTAACTGTTACACTGGCAGCCAAAGATGAGTGCCAGTTGGTTATTATTGCAAGGGGAAAAGGCAATACCTCACCCGGTATAGGTGGAAAATACCTCTCTGATATACAAACCCTGAATATAGCGCAAAGCGTATTCGATGGCATTCCCACCACAGGAGCCACACAGGAACAGATAAACAAAATGCCTTACGTACTGCATTTGAAGAAAGTCAAAGTAGTGGCCGATGCAGCCAACACCGGAAAAGGTATTATTCAGAGCACGGAGAACGGAACCGATGACGTGCGCCTCCGGCTGAAACGACTGGCGGCAAAGCTGACCTGTGAACTGGAACATTGACTCCAAGTTGGAAAATGAGAAATATAACCTCAAGGAAGTCCGCCTTTGTCAGGTGCCTAAACTCTTTAGCATACTGCCCAAGCGGAAGAAACACAGTTGGGGAACAACTTATCCGTCGCAGTAGTGGAGTTTATTGACCCGTACCGACTGACAAACACAACGGACATAGCAATGGAAGCAAGACCATCTGGATACCTGCCAATGTAAGGGGAACATCCTCCGCAGCTACGGCACCTATCCACCGTACCAAAGACAACGCCCAACCGCCGCCTCATATGTCGAACTGGTGGTGGACAATGCCGACAAGAAAGAACGCCTTTACTACCGTGCCTATCTGGGTGCACGGCTTCTACCGATTTCAATTTACGGGAGAATACCGACTACAACTGAATATCAACATCAATTCTGCCAACTATATTACAGACCCGCGCATTCAGTTACTGGACCAGACACCGGTAAAGAGTGACAACCTGGTTCCTACAAGTAACTGTTTCATGTTACAGCCCGGTGGTAGTCTTTGTTTTAATCCTTATCAGCATACATCGGGCACTGATGACTGAACGACCAATTAGTCAATGCCCCGGGCAGTTCTCCGGCTATAAAAACAACGATTACTTCGGTAAAAGTAGTGTGGCAGACAAAGGATGCCGGAACATCGGGTGACCTTGTATTGGGGTATGTGATAGACGATGAGAACCATCAGAATCTGGCAAACGTTACTGATGCAGGCGATATCAACAATGCTCGTGTTCATGTAAAGGCTCCGGTAACCAAAGGGGGAAACGCGGTAATTGCGGCATACAACGGCAACACGATTCTTTGGAGTTGGCACCTATGGGTAACGGATTATGTGCCGGCGCGAATCAGTAATTACGATGACTACCGGCCGGCGCAGCAACGAACAAAAAATGGCACGGTGCATAAGTATCGTTCCGTGCTTTGGCAAAAAGGAAATCTATATGCCAACATGGTGATGATGGACCGTGAACTGGGTGCACGCAGCGGAGGTTATGCGGGCATCACGGTGGGCAGCAATTTATACATTGAGTGATGCTGTCAATGTACAAGGATTGCTTTATCAATGGGGGCGCAAAGATCCTTTCTTTGGTTCGGCAGACGGTTCGACCAACGAGATTAATGTTATTTTTGACGGCTACGGAGTGGCAAAAGAAGTAACTAATTTGCCAAGAAATAACGCTACCTTAACTGACGGTACCAATTTGCAATACACATAGAGCATCCTTTAACTTTTCTGTATTATTGGAGTAACCAAACCAATAGTGATTGGTGGGACCGAACAGATGGCAATGAGATGACGGAAGCCGGCGGGGCATATCGCTGGAATGCCGGCGGGACTGCCGCGCCGGGTAAGAAAACTATTTATGACCCCTGTCCTGATGGTTGGAAAGTGCCAATGCGTGGAAGTACAACTGCTGTTAATGGTAACTATTTTGCGGGAAGCATATTCGATGGTTTTCAAACTGTAACAGGAGGAACTCCTTCATATAATAATTATGGAAATGTTATGTTGAAGAATACCAGTCAATATTTTACTTATGCCCCTTTTAACCAGCAAGGTACGTTTTATTGGAAAGACGAATACGCGAAAAGCGGTAGTACTTCCGGTAATAATCCCAAAGGTGGCAGACTCTTTTTTCTGGACGACGGGCTTACATTGGACGAGCCTCAAAATGGACGATACATAACACCTTTTGGTTTCCATCGGCTGCTGAACGGCATCCCGGTGTGAGTGGAAAATTGCAGAATCCTTCTATAGGACATAACTGGACGGCGGATGGAAACGTTTGCGGCTCTTTGTTTTGTGTAATTGCCTAAAGAAGTCCAGTTAGGATATTATGTAGGACGTATGGATGGTCGGTGCGGTGCGTGCAGGAGTAAAATCCGGCTCCGACACCTTGCTTTTTTGTCAGAGCAAGTTTACGAAAGATTAACAAACTTAGAGAGGCTTTGGAAAAGACTTAAGAGTTTGGTCTGAAAGACGGTCGCATTTTTCTGAAAAGACGGTTGCACTTTAGTGAAATGCTTATGTCTTTCGGACAAAATGTAACCGTGTTTTTACTAAAACAGAGACTCTATTCCACTAAAATGGAGCCTTTGTTTGAGAAAACAGAGTCTTTGGAATAAAAAAAGGGAGAAGTTGCGGCTTCTCCCTTTCAGTGTAGTTTAATTTGAATATAGTATGTATCTTATGTCTGCAAAGATAGCAAATTGAAACCAAAAGTCAAGTTTCCAGCTGATTATTTAACGTGAGTTCGATATAAGTAAATGTCGTATAACAGATAAAAATCGAGTGAACGAGTTGACCAGTCAACAACGGTAAGAAGGGGCTGCGCAAAAGCTGTGTACCGCATGGCTCCCTTGTCAACTTGTTCCCTTGTCTCCTTGTCAACTAATTCAAAACTATTTTGAAACGAATATTTCAACTGCTGATACACATAAATATAGAATACTGAAATAAAAATAGGCAAAAACTGTTTTTTCCCCTATTCTTTTTTCTATTTCAAAGAAAAGCATTATCTTTGCGCTCTGAAAAATGACCATTACACTATTCTTACCAAATAGTAAAACGATATAATAATTAAAAAAACAAATACTGACATGAAAAAAGGTCTTCATCCAGAATCATACCGTCCGGTAGTTTCAAAGATATGTCAAACGGTGATATGTTTTTGTCTCAATCAACTGTTGCAACTAAAGAGACCATCGAATTCGAAGGTGAAACATATCCGTTGCTGAAAGTCGAAATCTCAAGCACTTCTCACCGTTCTACACAGGTAAATCTACATTGGTGGATACAGCAGGACGCGTTGATAAGTTCATGAGCCGTTACGGTGACCGCAAAAAGAAATAATCAGTCGACGTTAATCAACTGAAAAAAGAGGAGGTTCTTATCTAAGAATCTCCTCTTTTTTGTATAACATACACAAACAATTCGTACATTTGCGCCTGTTTTTATATCACGTATATGATAAAATTTGATTCCCACCGATGGGTATCACGCGGAACAGGCGTATTCCATTATCTTTCAGGCAAATGCAAAGCCTTTTGGGGCTGGTATAAACATCTTTATCACCAGGCTCCTTGGTACAAGAGGACTTCCCTCTCAGTGGTAACTTTTATCATACTTTTCCTGCTTTACCTGGTCATGGTCGACATTAATTTCTTGTGGCTATTCGGTAAATCGCCCGGACTGTCGAGCATACACAATCCCGAGCAGCCTATAGCTTCGGAAATCTACAGTGCCGACGGTAAGTTGATGGGCAAATACTTCCGGGAGAACCGAAGTCCGTAAAATACGAAGAAATTTCTCCTATATTAATAAAGACGTTAGTCAGTACCGAAGACGAACGGTTCTACCAACATTTCGGCATTGACATACAAGGCGTCTTTGCCGCCGTTAAAGACATGGCAAAGGGAGATGCACGTGGCGCCAGCACCATCACGCAGCAGTGGTGAAAACATGTTTAAAGTCCGCTCGCAATATTCAACAGGTTTGTTAGGACACATTCCAGGTGTCACACTACTGATTATGAAATCAAAGGAGTGGATTACTGCCGTAAAAATCGAAATATTCTACAGCAAAGAGGAGATACTGACCATGTATCTTAATACAGTGGATTTCGGTAGCAACGCTTACGGCATCAAAACAGCCGGCAAGACTTATTTCAACACTACTCCCCAGGAAATTAACTATGAACAAGCTGCCACATTGGTCGGTTTGCTGAAAGCCACCACTACTTATAATCCCCGTCTCAACCCCAAAAACAGTCTGAAACGGCGCAACATCGTATTAGAAAACCTGGTTAAAAAACCGGGTTATCAACGGGCAGAATGTGACTCGCTGAAACAAATTCCTATTAAGCTGAACTACAACATCGAAGTAATTATGACGGAGAAGCACTCTACTTCCGCGAAGCCGTGGCCGAAACCCTAAAAGATTGGTGTAAGGAGAATCAGATCGACCTTTATGCTGATGGTCTGAAAATATATACGACTGTTGATTCACGTATGCAGAGATACGCTGAGGAGGCCATGGATAAGCAAATGCGTGTAGTGCAACGCAATTTCGATAATCACTGGGGAAGCCAAAACCCATGGCGAGACCGTAACCATCAGGAGATTCCACATTTCATAGAAGACCTGGCCAAACGTACTGTTGCTTACAAACTGTTGGAACAAAAATATCCCGACAGGCAAGACTCAATAAATTATTATCTGAATAAGCCTCACCGCCTGAATGTTTTTGATTACGATCTGGGCACACGTGATACAACAATCAGCACCATGGACTCTATCCGTTACATGGAGCGCTTTATGCATGGCAGTTTTGTCGCCATAGAACCACAAACAGGATTTGTAAAAGCGTGGGTGGGAGATATTAGCTTCGGCTCATGGAAATACGATAAAGTGACTTCGCAACGTCAGCCAGGTTCCACCTTCAAGCTCTTTGTTTATACAGCCGGGATGAATCAGGGTATGTCTCCTTGCGATAAGCGTATCGACGTTTGTCAGTCATGGGACGCACTCGAAAAAGGAAAGCCGGTTAAATGGACTCCACGTAACGCCAACGGTGAATATACAGGAGACACTCTTTCACTGAAAGCAGCTTTTGCCCGATCTGTTAATACCATTGCTGTACAAGTGGGACCAGGAAGTGGGCACTCATCAGGTAGCCGTTGACGGCAAAAACAATGGGAATAAAAACTCCCCTTGAAGAAACACCTGCACTCAGTCTTGGAGCTTCGGATGTATCCCTTTTAGAATTGGTAAATGCCTATAGCACAGTAATCAACGATGGTATGCAGCACGAGCCGGTTCTGGTAACCCGCATTGAAGACAGCGAAGGCAATGTTTTATTTGAATATAAACCGGCGCAAGTCCGCGGCTATTCCATACGAAAGTGCTTTCCTCATGACCGAAATGCTAAAAGCCGGTCTGACTGAGCCTTTGGGAACATCACAGGCTCTGTGGGGTTATAATCTGTTTCAATACGACACTGAATTCGGAGGAAAAACAGGTACTTCTTCCAACCATTCGGATGCCTGGTTTGTGGGAGTGACGCCTAAGCTCGTGGGCGGTGCCTGGGTAGGTGGCGAGCATCGCAGCATCCACTTCCGTACCGGGGAAAAACTGGGGCAAGGTAGTCGCACAGCACTCCCATCTTTGCCTATTTCATGGAGAAGGTGCTGAAAGACACAAACCTGAATGCTTATCGCGGAAAATTCCCGCAACCTAAAGAAAAATCACCAAAGAGTATAGTTGCCGGACTATCTATCATCCCAAAGACACGGATTCCATAGCTGTCAGTCTACCGGATAGCTTGGACATGGAAAGAGACATAGACCTGAATGAGGTAATCCAATAAATAGGGAATCGCCTACGATATTTTAGGGAAAAGTCAAAATGGAATAGCAAACTGTTTCGTATTTTCGCATAAACGAAAAAGCAATACGATTATGAAACAGCTTGCTATTCAAATCTTCTGTTGTCTTGTATCGCTGTACGCTCCGGCACAAGCACAGACAGTATATCGGAACCGACAAGAAGCAACCACGAATTCTAGGCAAAAAGTCTGTTTGCGATATGAGATGGACAATTACTACAAAAGTAAGAACGCCAACGCCTGTTACGCAAACTAAACGAAACAAGCACAGACTATTTCCGCCAACTGAAGAAATTCAATATGAGGATGCTTATGTACAAGACTATGTTCAAGGTCTCTTTGCACAAGTCACTCCCGGTGAATTAGACCCGAATAAAACAGGTACTCCCAACATCCACATTCTACAATCACCCGACCCGGATGCATTTATACTGCCCAACGGAACGATGATTATCAGCACCGGACTGCTGTGTACGCTTGATTCTGAAGAAGAATTAAAAGCAATCATGGCATGCGAATGGCACATTACGTCCTTAACCACCAGATGCAAAATATCCTGCGTGCTAAGCGGGCATCCGCTTGGGGAACTGCTCTGTTTTGTGTAGCCGCAGTGGGTGCCGCAGCTCTATCGACAAGCACAAACGATAATGACAACTATTACGATAACAAACAGGACAAAGCAGAATTAATAAGTGCAGGCGTAACACTTGCAGCAGGCATCGGTGCCGTGGCCAGCATTGCCAGAACCGAAGCATTGATGAATCCCGAGGAACTGGGAGATTTGGGAATGAAATATAAGCTCGAACAGGAGTATAACGCTGACTTTATGGCACAGGAATACCTTATTCATAACGATATTCCGCTCAACGCTCTATCTTCTGCCCTCACGAAGATAAAAAATTTCTACGCATCAGAACATCGTGACAAACATCTGGTGCGCTACAATAGTTGCAAAAGATTGAACCAACGCATCCAACAGCTGGGACAGGAAGAAGAATTCCCTCAAAATCATTTCTATCACAAAGCTGTTTCGGATGTTGTCACCTTCATGCTATGATGTATTTAAATGACCATCAATATGCAAAAGCCCAAAAACTGATACAAAAAAATATAGATAGCCAGTTGGCTTCACCTCACGACTATGTGATTTTCACCAAAATAACGCATGATGCAAGAAAATACGCCGGAGAGTAATGAAGAGTGTATGCAACTACTCGGAAAGCCCGAGACATGTCTTCTTATCCCAATTGGACATTAATAAACAGAAAATACTACTACTGCTCAGAATGAAGAAGCAGTCGCAGGCAGCCGATGGTCTAAAACAATATCTGGAAATGCTCCGGCAATATGCACAGCAAAATAATAATGCTGAGGATGAAATAAGATGGATAGAAGAAGAGGCCGGATGGGCAGAGAGACGCTGAATAAAATACAACTTTCTATAAAGACATTAAAAATAGGGGCAATTCAAAAAGTCCGACTTTCCTATCAATTTGTCATTCTAAGTCAGTATTACTATACAGTGAAATAATTCGATAATGACGAGATTAGAAACTCTCATCCTGAGCTTGCGAAGATCTGTAAACACAGGCTTATGTATATAGATTCCTTCACTATCGTTCAGGATGACAGAGCAAGAAGAAAGCAGATTTTACTTTTGGACATCTTCAATAATATAAAATTACTTATTGAACTAAATCTGATTCTTTCACCCAGATACTATAACTTCTTGCCGGAGCCGAGAATTCAGCCTGCCATCAGCTTGTACCGTTGTTGTTTCAGCAGTATTCAGTACATTAACCAGTTTTCTTGCCAGCCAATCGGAAAATCCGGTAGTATTCACTGTTACCCCACATTGACTTCTTCTGTGAATCATTATTGTTCAGCACAATAATAGCACCGTCTTTCGTTCCATTTCCCTGACGACGGGCAATGTAGAGGTTATTTATATTCTCGGTGGGATAAGGATTACCCACTTCGCTCAATAACAACAAGTCCACCTCCCAAATAAAGGTTTACGGATGCTTATCAACTTGATGATACTTCCTTTTAATGATGCAGGAGCTGTTACAGTTGCACTATTACCTCCGGCATCATGCTGCGTAACAGCATAGAAATGAGGATAGAACAGGCAAGGGACGTCCCTCGTGAGTCAACATGTAGGCATATCCCAATTGAAAATCTTTTGTTACCCATTTATCATGTTCCTTACCTGTGTCATGGTTATCAAGGAAAGTAACGACAGAAGCTCCCGGAAGGGCATTTCCACCACTATTGCGTACCATTCCCGCATGGTTCAACCCTTTCATATCAAAGCCGCTACCACTCTTATTACACATATCGTCAATGTGAATTTCAGCGGAAAAATCAAACCATGTACACTGGCTCCCAAAGCAGCTACATTATTTACCCAGTCTTTTAATCCGGAGTCGGGTCCCCAATATTCTCCAACAATAAAGGGTTGCGCTCCGCTATTCTTGGGGCAAATTAGTCACCCAATCGGCTACGAACGATTCCTGGAAACCACGAACAAAGTCCAAACGGAAGCCATCAAAGCCAACTGTATTCATCAGCCAGACGCCCCAATTCTTTAAACGGCTGACAACTGTCGGCGAGAGTATTAAAGTCATTACCAAAGAATTTGGTATAGTAATAATCTCATCCGTTCCATAATCCCCCAACCAGTCATTAGCATCGGAAGGATGGAAGTCTCCTAATGCCACTGCATCATTAGCTTCGCCCGTACCTGTATGGTTGGGGGATCTGAGATAAATGTATTTGTCCTTGCTTCAAGTTTGGTAGACGCCAGGTTTGTACCATTGTACCCAATAGCCACCGGATAGTACCCAGCATAGATCCGGCATCAACCCTTGCATCGGGCTTCCTGTTTCTTTTTTAGCTGCAAGCGTAATCTCCAGATCATGTTTGACAGGTACTGTCACTTATATTCATCAATATCACTCTTGCTTTCAATGTGTGCCCGCACACTTTGCCCTAAACCGGGAAATACATTAGAATTACCATTGCCGTTATTCGGCTCATATTCCCATTGTCCGCTTTCCACAATACTGCTGCCATCCCAACGGATCATCACATCGTAGCCTCTCTCTGTTACAGATGAAGTCCAAGGCAACCATATCCTTTAATCTGCACATAGTAATCGCCGGGAGCAGCATCCGGATGACCCAGCGCACTTCATTAGCCGGATAAGGTTTATGTTTATTTTGTTCTCCATGCGCTTCACCAAAAACATACGCTTTTACAGCAGGGTTTACCTCTTCGTTTTCACTGCTGGAATACACATGATTCAAAACAACATCCGAATACACTTCTATTTTGGGAGTTTGGTGCATAGCAGCAATCATTTGTTCCAGTTCAGCACGACTTCCAAAGCGTGTTTCAACAGAACCTTTCTGGTTGTAATTGCCCAAATCATAATGATCATAGATACCATATCCATTATCCACAATCCCCCAATTACCCTTCGTAGGACAAGGTGTCCATATACCTGTAATGCCGGCAGCTTTGAGTTCAGAAGCATTTCCTTTCAGAACATTCCACCAAGTACCATCTTTGGCAGACTCGTTGACTGGCACGTCCCAATAAAAAGCTTGCATCATTACATCATTTAGCGGTCCTGTAGCTACATACGCACTACTACCCTCCACATTAGTGGCAACATCCGATTCGACAACACCAAGTTGCTGATCGAGAGAACACGAGTAAGAGAACAAAGAAAAGAGTAAAATCCAACAATACACACTTAACTTCTTCATAACTCTAATTTTTAAAAGGTTAACACTAAAAACAAAAAAACATCACAGATTACACTTCTTAATGCAGATACATATAAAACCATTAGCTGACAGTCAACTAACAATAAACCTGCATGATGTCGTGTAATCTGTGATGAATAATATTCAGATGCGCCCCGAAGGGCGCTTTCTGTTGAATATACTAAAAAAGAATCACTTCTTTGTCATAGTGGCTTTCTTAGCTTCCGGGTCTAATACAATTTCATAAGTTCCGGCAGAAAATTTATCTTCTTTACCACCTACAGTTAAATTACTCAAACTTCCACCAAGATCTCCTTTTGCCCAGTCACCATCAAAACGGAATTTCATTCCACCATCTTTCAGAGTCATTGTAACCGACCAAAGTTTCGTAGCCGGATTGTAATCCATCACCGTACCTTTGTCCCAGGCTCCAGGGGTAGCATCACCTATTACTTCCCAACCTGTTTTATAAATCTTAGCTGTCAACTTCTTTGTATTCACATCAAAATGATAATAAGCAGCAGTTTCTGCCTTTATATTACCACCACTGGTACTAATTGCAAAACTACCCGAAGTTTTCTCCGCATTATCCCAAGTTATATTACCATTCAGACCATACCAGGTACCACCATCATAGAATTTAAAATTATCAGCAGTCATATATCCTGCTCCGGCATAAACAAAGTCACGGGCTGCAGAAGTAAGTTTAATGGCTGTTACATCTTCCGGTTTCCATCCTTGATATTCTCCCGGAATCGTGATAAATTCACTTGACTGTTCAAACTTTACCGGTTGTAAAGAATAGGTATATTTACCAACTTCTGTAAGGTTCAACGTCACCAAATAGGTAGTATCTTTATCTGCAATTATCTTTATATTTTTATCTCCGTTGAGTTCTCCTCCCATTTCAGATTCTTTTCCGGGAGCAGTTCCTAACCATACACCTTTATCAGATTTAAACTTGATCTCTTTACCGGCAAGTAAAGTGGTAACGACAGTCCAAAGACGAGTCTCCGATTATACTCCATAACTGTCTCTTTACTCCAACCACCTGACGTAGCATCTCCGGCGACTCCCCATTTCATCGGTTCCGCACTCTGAGTAACAGCACCATTGGCTAACTTAATTTGATAGAAACCTTTCTTTTCAATAGTAGAACCTTCAGCCAACACTTCATACGTTTTTCCATCCAACACTTTATAATTGGTACCGTCAGCATCTATGTTTACCCATCCTTCATAAATTCCATCGCCGTCAACATCACCTATCATATAAGCTTTCGTCCAATCCCAATCCACATCTCCCGTTGCTCTGGTTGCTGTAGCCGGATAAGTAGCCACATAAGCATAATTCCAGGTTACATTCGCTGCCTTCGGATCATAAGGTGTAGCCTTAAACGTAATCATATTTCCTGCTACACTATCCAATTT
Organism: Lepidodactylus listeri; assembly: GCA_029233225.1. Taxonomy (NCBI): domain Eukaryota; kingdom Metazoa; phylum Chordata; class Lepidosauria; order Squamata; family Gekkonidae; genus Lepidodactylus; species Lepidodactylus listeri. The sequence continues at coordinate 20,179 of JARCFY010000279.1, read as the reverse complement.
ACCTTCATAAGCAGAGTATCCTAAAGAAATAGCCAAGTCACCAACCTGTCCCGGATAAATATTCAGTTGCCCAAGCAGATTATTAATTGTTCCATTAGTCAATGCCAGTTCATTGGCACTTGTGTCACCTAACTTCACACTTTTACCATTCGCCGGATTACTCAATGTCACTGTATAAGTATTCACCGCCTGAAAACCAAAATCCGTAGGATTCCACTTCACAGTAAAAGCATCGTTTGCATTTGTTTCAGTGAATGTATATTCAGACTGCGGTAATGCTTCCAACTCCGCATTCGATTTTACGCTAAGCACCGGACTTGCGTCATCTTCACAGGAAGTTAACCCGGCAAGTCCAAGTAATAAAGTATATAGGTATATCTTTTTCATATTCATAATGTATTAGAATTATTTTCCGTATCCGGGATTTTGATTCAGATTTGTATTCGATCCTATTTCATCAGAAGGTAATGGATAAATCTTCAAATAATCTGCAACGCCAGTACCTTCGGCTACCCCACCTTTCCAAGGCCACACATAGCTATCTCCCGCAAACAGGTCGAAACGAATCAGGTCAGTACGCCTCTGAGCTTCAAAGAAAAATTCTCTTCCACGTTCATCAATTAGCAATCCCAAATTCAAATCAGAATCTTTCAAATCGCCTGCTGCATCTTGATTGTAAGCACGTTTGCGTATAGCGTTGACATACTTTAAGGCAGTGACTCTATCGCCTCCTTGCCCACCACGAAGCGTAGCTTCTGCATAATTCAAATAGATTTCAGCTAAACGAAGCAAAGGAAAGTCGGTATAGGCTTCTTTAGATGGAGGTAATGTTCCATCTTTATACTTATTATAATACTTAGCTACAGGTATGCCGTTATTCTTAAACATGCTCTGGTCAACAATCTCTATATTGGTAGTCAAATCCGGACGTAACATAGCTTTACGAGTATCCTTATCCGAAGCATTCTCTTTAGTGAAAAGCGCCAATAAAGAAGACTTTCCACGCACTCCCTGCCAAGCATCCTTACCATTCACTTCCTCTTTTGTATCAGCAGCTCCCCAATTGATAAAAGCAGTCATACCACCCCAAGTCATGGTTTGGTCACCTTCATAACGGACTGCAAAAATCATCTCATTGGAGTGGTCATTGTCTGCACAGAACATTCCTTTATAAGTAGGTTCAAGATCGTAACCATAAGCAATCACTTTATTACAAGCATCAATACATTCTTTGTTCTTATCCTGCCCAACATATACACCTGCATTCAGATAGAGCCGTGACAGTATTCCCCACGCAGCAGCTTTATTGGCATGCCCATACTGTTCAGAGAACCCAACAACCGGATTCGGCATATCTTCCACACACTCTGTTAATTCTTTCTCTATAAAATCGAACAGTTCTTGCGGAGTAACCTGATTCGGAAGAACTTTTTCTCCTACCGGACTTTCCTCAGTAACCAAAGGCACATTACGATATAAGTCTAAAAGATACCAATAGTTCAGTGCCCGTAAGAAACGCGCTTCACCTCTATACTCTTTAATCTTAGCAATCAAAGCCGCATCACAACCACGTGCTGCAAGTTGTTCTTCTGTAGTTTCACGCAGAAAAGCATTCGACAAGTTTATCTGGTAAAACAAACGATAATAAGATCCTTTAATCCACGGGCTTTCAGCTCCCCAAGACACCTGATTGAAACCAGGTATACCCGGGTCATTCCATGCACAATGTGCCATGTCCGTAGGCAGTTCCTGCATATTCCAAAGTACACGAAGGAAAGATGCCTGGCTACCGCCATCAATTCCGGCTACGTCCTGATCGGCATCTCCACCCTTGTTACCGCCAATCGCCATGCCTGCATATATCTTAGCTAAACTCTCGATGTAAGGCAATTCCGTATTACCAAAAACATTATCGGAAGTCTGTTCCGTCGGAGACAACGGCACGGTATCCAAATCTCCCACACAAGAAGTTCCTGCCAGCATCAGGCTTACCAGTGCTGCGGAAAAATAATATTTATATTTCAATGTTCTCATAACTTATAGTCTATTAAAAATTAAGGTTAAGCCCAATCATAAACACACGCGGACGTGGGTAAATGTTCTTATCAATGCCTTCGCCATTGATTTCAGGATCAATGCCATCGTACTTAGTTATCACAAACGGATTCTGTACGGTTGCATATACACGAGCACTCTGCTTATTAGTAAACAGTTTATTGAAAGTATATCCCAATGAGATATTATCCATTCTCAGGAAAGAGGCATTCTGTACATAATAGCTTGAGCGACGACGGGCTTCATTAAAATCAGTGTATTTAGCACTCGTCAGCCTGTTCTTCAAGAACCCTGTATTATCATACATTTCAGAACCTCCCCACGCTTCGCGGTTAGATTGTACATTATTATATGCATAATTACCGATACTTGCACGCAATGCAAAAGATAAATCCCAATTTTTGTATGACAACTGTGAAGTAAGTCCCATAAATACATCGGGAGACGATTTTTTATAAGCAATCAAGTCACCATCATTGTCCTTTTCACCTACTTTTCCATCACCATTATGATCTACATAGGCACCTTCAATGGGTTTTCCATTCTTATCGTAAATCTGTTCAAAGACATAGAATGAATTATAAGGATGATTCACCGAATTAATCATTACGTTATATCCTGTGCCTCCATCAATACCACCATGAATTACTCCCACATAATTAGGATCATCATTGATAGTCATCTTAGTAATTTCATTCTTATTATAAGAAATGTTATATCCTACATTCCAATTCCAATCTTTTGTTGAAATAACATGAGCATTGATGGTAAATTCGATACCTTTATTCTCCAATGTACCAACGTTGGTAAGCAACTCGTTACTAAAGTTAGTACCGGCAGCAATGGCTACCGTATTCAGCAAGTCTTTAGTCTTACGATAATAGAAATCTAAAGCACCGGTAATACGTCCATTTAAGAAACCATAATCAATACCCGCATTCCAAGTGGTAGTTTCTTCCCATTTCAAGTTTTTGTCATAAGCCAGCGGAGCTATCAACATATACTGTTTATCACCGAAATAGTAACTTGCACCTGCTTTACTATCCATATAGCGGGGCAAATAGGGATAGTCACCATTTCCTAAATTCTGTTGACCGGTAACGCCATAACCTGCACGAATTTTCAAATCAGAAAGGAAATCAACATCCTGTAAAAAGCCTTCCTGGTTAAGTTTCCATGCCAAAGCAACTGACGGGAAAAGTCCCCAGCGATTGTCTTTATTAAAACGGGAAGAACCATCTTCACGTAAAGTAAAGGTCAGTAAATAACGGTTCATCAGAGTATAGTTCAAACGGCCAAAGAATGAAACCAGGTAGTTTTCTGTTTCATAGCTATCGCCATCTTTATAATTTTCTTTCCCCTCGATCTCTGCCTGGGCTGCAGAATATGGATAAGCATGTTCTGTCTTTTTATAGAAATGCTGCCATGAATAACCTGCCATTACATCAATATTATGAACACCAAATTCTTTTGCATAATTCAAATAGAAATCTAAAAGCAGATTACGTTTCAACTGTGAGTAGTGTTCATTCTCGCCCCAACCCTGTTTAAAGTTACCACTTGACCAAGTCATAGGAGAGTTATCAGTAGTAATTTTATCACCTTTACTCTTTGAGATATCATATCCGAGGTTGAGGTTGGCACGTAGTTCTGGCAAGAAGTGCATTTTATAGTCAATCTGCGCATTACCAATGCTACGATATACCGTCGATTCGTCATGCTTCTGTTCAAGCATGGCTACCGGATTGGACAACGCAATACCAATAGGTTTGTCATCCGACGCCATTGCCATATAGTAACCGTTACCATATTGGGAACCATCCATAAAGACAGACTGAGTAGGGTCAAACTGGGTAGCTATGCCAATAGCACCTGTATCGGCAAAACGGTTCGTATTATATACCCCTTTCACATTCAGGTTGATATTCAACTTTTTATCAAAAAAACTTGGATTCAAATTGATAGATCCAGTCAGACGTTGCAGATTGGAAGTCTTTAAGATACCATTTTCATTGGTATATGACACAGATGCGCGATAAGGCATATTAGGAATGGCCCCCGATACACTCACATTATGGTCAGTGCTGAATGCAGTACGGAAAATTTCGTCCTGCCAGTCAGTAGAAGCTTGCCCCATTGCCTTATATTGGTCGCTCTCTTTACCATACTTTTCCTCTACAAACGAACGAAATTCATCAGCAGCCATTACATCCACTGTTTTGGTTTTAGTGCTTATAGAGAACGTACCGTTGTAAGTAACTCTCGGCTTACCCGACTGCCCTTTCTTGGTAGTGATAATAATTACACCGTTCGAAGCACGCGAACCATAAATGGCCGTTGCCGAAGCATCTTTCAAGATGGTGAATGTTTCAATATCACTTGGATGAACGGTCGAAAGAGGATTGCTCATACCATCAATCCCTTCATTATCTACAGGCACTCCGTCAATCACAACCAACGGATCATTGCTTGCTGACATGGAAGAGCCTCCACGAACACGAATCTTGGCGCCGGCACCCGGAGCACCGCCATCGGTAATGACACTGACACCGGCTGCCTTACCTACCAAAAGGTCGGATGCCGATGTTGCCATGCCTTTCACCATTTTATCAGCATCAATTGCCGTCACCGATCCGGTCAAGTCATTTTTCTTCACCTGACCATAACCAATCACAACAACAGCATCCAACACTTGCGAATCGTCTTCCAAAGTAATGACTACAGAAGGAGCTGCTTTGGCTTCCGCCGGTTTATAACCGACAAAAGTGACAACGATAGTAGAATTTTGAGGAGCGTTCAGTACAAAATTACCATCCAGGTCGGTAATGGTACCAATAGAAGAATTTCCTTTTACAACCACATTTGCACCGATCACGGGTTCGCCCGTTGCATCTTTAACATGTCCCTTGACGGAGACTTGCTGTGCATAAGCGCCTAACGACAAGAATAGCCCTAATATTAAGGGCAGAATCATACGATAGATTCTAAGATTAACTTGCTTCATGCATTCAAAAAATTAAAGTTAACAATATAATAGATATTTATAATTCGCCTATTAACGGAAGCAAAAATAAGACATATAGAAAACACCTATATGATTTAAACTATTAAATCTGCCTGTACAAGTCCGCAAACGATTGCACTATAATATGCAGGTAAACAATGTTTATTCTTGAACAATTTTCCGCCAATGCGTTACTTTTGTATCTAAGATTAAGAGCATTCCATCGAAATCTGTTACCTTTGGCTGAAACTAATATTGATTTATGAATAAACCGCAAATCACCATCAAAGACATTGCCCGGGAGCTGGGTGTTTCACCATCCACGGTGTCCAGAGCCCTAAAAGACAATCCGGACATCAGTCAGGAAACAAGAGATGCTATACATAAATATGCGCGCGAACATAATTATAAGCCCAACGTATTGGCACTAAACCTTCGTACCAGCCGTTCAAACACAATCGGAGTCATTATTCCACAATTAGTACACCATTTTTTCTCATGCGTACTTAGCGGCATTGAAGAAAGCGCTGCTGCGGCAGGCTATAATATACTTGTTGCCCAAAGCAACGAACGCTACAATCAGGAGGTTAAGATTGTACACTCTTTTCTTGCCGCACGCGTGTGCGGGGTAATCACCTCACTGGCAAAGGACACTGCCCAATATGACCATTATCAAGAATTATTGGACAACAACATACCCATTGTTTTTTATGACCGCATATGTACGGGCATCAATACCGAGCGCGTAGTTGTAGACGATTATGCGGGTTCGTTTGCCGCCGTAGAGTATATGATTCAGACCGGTTGCAAACGCATTTTCTTTTACGGTGCAGCTCCACATCTGGAGATTACGAAGAACCGGCGGAACGGATATCTGGATGCCATGAAAAAGTATAAAATACCTGTGGACGCAAATATGATAAAGCTATGCGACACGCGCGAACAGGCCATCGCCATTACTCCTGAAATACTGGAAACATCGGGCCGCCCGGACGGCTTCTTTGCCATTAATGACGAAACAGCATCCGGCATTCTTTATTCTTGCAAGCTCGCCGGACTCAAAGTTCCGGACGAGGTATCCATCTGCGGATTCACAGACGGAGCCATCGCACAAAGCACAGACCCTAAACTGACTACTGTGGAACAGCATGGCGAAGAAGTAGGAAAAAGTGCTATCAGCTTACTGATAAATAAAATAGAAGGCAACAATGAAAATAAAAGTACTAATAAGATTGTCAGAACCAACCTTGTGGTACGCGGAACGACTAAATAATTGAATCTGATTCAAATAAGAAATGTAATGAATAAGAACCCCTCTTATCCCCTAAAGGGGAAGACAAGACACAGCCTTGTGTATGCAATAGTCTTGCTTATTATGATTCAGTTCTATTGCTCTCAAGTTATTACGGTCGGGTCTCCCCCTTTAGGGGGCCGGGGGGGGTGAATAACTATATTAAAACGAGCCAAAACAAAGACTGTTGATTGACATTAATAACTTATAAGATACAATGAAAACAAAACCTGATTTAAACTTTTGGAAGCTCTGGAACATTAGCTTCGGATTTTTTGGCGTACAAATAGCTTATGCCTTGCAAAGTGCCAATATAAGCCGTATTTTCGCAACGTTGGGAGCTGACCCTCACGACCTGAGCTATTTCTGGATATTACCTCCTTTAGCAGGTATTATTGTTCAACCTATCATCGGCTCCGCCAGCGACAAAACGTGGACTCGCTTCGGAAGGCGCATCCCGTACCTTTTTGTCGGTTCATTAATAGCTGTTATCGTGATGTGCCTGTTGCCCAATGCCGGAAGTTTCGGAATGGCAGTAAGCACGGCTATGATATTCGGGCTTGTATCTCTTATGTTCCTGGATACCTCCGTCAACATGGCGATGCAACCCTTTAAAATGCTGGTGGGAGACATGGTAAACGAAAAGCAAAAGGGACTCGCCTACTCCATACAAAGCTTTCTTTGTAATGCAGGCAGCCTGGTTGGCTACCTTTTTCCTTTTATATTCACCTTTATCGGAATAAGCAACACGGCAAACAAAGGCACGGTGCCCGATTCGGTTATTTACTCGTTCTACATAGGTGCCGCCATACTTATTTTCTGTGTAATCTATACAACAGTTAAGGTTAAAGAGATGCCTCCCAAAGAGTTTGAAGAGTTTCATGGCATTACCGCAGACGAGAAAAAAGAAAAAGCCGATTTTATCTCACTTTTACGCCACGCCCCTAAAGTATTCTGGACGGTGGGAATCGTACAGTTTTTCTGCTGGGCAGCTTTCATGTACATGTGGACCTACACTAACGGGGCTATTGCCGCTACCGTATGGGACACTACCGACGTACAAAGCGCAGGCTATCAAGATGCCGGAAACTGGGTAGGCGTACTGTTTGCTGTCCAAGCAGTCGGTTCTGTCATCTGGGCCGTACTCCTTCCTATGTTCAAAACACGCAAACTGGCTTATTCACTGAGCCTTATTTTGGGAGGAATCGGATTTATCTCCACCCTATTTTTCCACGATCAATACCTGCTATTCATCTCCTATCTTTTAATAGGCTGTGCATGGGCAGCCATGTTGGCGATGCCTTTCACTATCCTGACAAACTCAGTATCGGGTAAAAACATGGGAGCTTACCTGGGATTATTCAACGGTACCATCTGCATACCGCAAATCGTTGCGGCCATCATTGGAGGCAGCTTGCTCCATCTTGTAGGAGGCCGTCAGGTAAACATGTTGGTTTTGGCAGGCATATTGCTTATTATCGGTGCCATTTGTGTATATTTTATTAAAGAGACTTTAGCACATCAAGAAGATTAATCGGTGAGGCGCCCGGGCCAAGTCTGAATATCTCCTGTGCGCCTCCCCTTTTTAAGTACTGAAAGTCCGGGTTGCCCTCCACTCTCATGGCACATATAGCACTATGTATCAACCAGATAAATAGTGCACTTTCCATTCCAAAATGTCCGGTTAATAGGTTTGGTTTTCTGATTCCATTGTTCTACATTGCAATGGCCGAAACAGGAACAGAACAAGTATATATAATTCATAATTACAACCATGGACATCAGCTATCACTATTTTGCAGTAAAAGTACTTGCTATAAAAGCCGGATTCAAAGAAGATGACGCACAAAGGATTGCCTTCTACTCACAAGCTGTTGACGACTACGACAGTTATATCCCTATTATGCTCGAAAATATCCCTTCGTATGCAAGGCACCTTGCGAAAAAAGTCTCAGATAAATGGTTGTTTTATCCCGTCACAACAGGATTCAACAGTTGGTTTGATTATTCCCGCCTGGTTCTTGAATCCAATCAAAGATCGATCACCATTCCTTTTCACTTCATACCGCCACAAATGCTGACAGTACCGGTAAGCAGCCGTACGGAATACCGGGTTATTCCCGCCCAAATGTCTACGCCGTCTTTAATTCAGGACATGTTGCTTAAAGCACGCGACAGTTATTTCGACAACCCCGCCCCTGCCGGCCTCATCCGCATAGGCGTATTGCTTCATACCTTTGCAGACACTTATGCCCACCAGAATTTCTCGGGCTTTTGGGGATGGGAGAACAACGCTAAACTGACAGTGGCCATCGACCCAGCCAGCACTCCACCCATAGGACATGCCAACCTAAACCGGATACCTGACGACTCGAACCTGACGTACAGTTGGGAACAGAAATGTTCGGGCAAAGATAATTATTCAATCACCTACACCCGCAGTAACACAGAAGAATTCTGTAAAGTGTCATTGGAAATTCTAAACTACCTGTTGTCCTGCAACAAACAGGCATCCATAGCAACTGATGACTGGCATGATTTCAAGGAAAAACTGAAACAGGGTTTCCACACGACTGAAAAAGAGTTCGCAAAACTTTCCGCCTGCTGGCAAAAACATTTTCCGGAAGTGGAATTCCACTACAAGAAAGCAGAGCTGTTCAAACCCACTGATGACTTTTTTCAATTTAATGTATTTGCCGATGACATTCGCCGAAAAGTAAACGGCATCCCCAATAAAGAAATCGATTTCAATAATTACATCATGCAGGTCTCGGACGACGACACACAACTAAGCAGGTTTGCCGCTTTCCAGGCAAACAACTGAGCGGACTAAAATACACGAGCACAAATTGCATCAATGGGCTACGCTGTTGGGCATCAAAATCCCAAAGCAACTGAAAAAAGGCACAAAGCACTATAAATCAGGCGGATAAAAACTCATTCAATTTGCTTCCTTACCTAAACCCCGTTGGTGTCACAGCAAGGAGGCTTTGGTGTCACACCAACACCCCTTTGGTGTGCTACCAACAAATAAATATCCGGATAACGTTTAAAAGCGAAAAAACAGAGGGGAGAGAGCACATGCGATATTTTTTTCATATATTGGCATCCAAATAGAATCATATTAAAGTCAAGGCTATGAAAAAATATCTCCTAACAGACGAGTGGAACATCATTGAGAACGAATTTCATGCTGACCGGCTGCGTGCCTCAGAAAGCATATTCAGTTTGGGGAACGGGCGACTGGGACAACGGGGCAATTTTGAAGAGACATATAACAGCGACACGTTGCAAGGTTCCTATGTTGCAGGAATCAGTTTTTTAGACCGCACCCGTGTGGGATGGTGGAAGAACGGATACCCTAACTTTTTCTCACGCATTCCGAATGCGCCCAACTGGAGCGGCATTTACGTACGGTTAATCGATGAAGAACTCGATCTGGCTACCTGGGATATAAACCGCTTTGAGCGACGGCTGGATATGAAAGAAGGAATTTCGTACCGGGATTTCGAGGTTACATCTCCCAAAGGACATACGCTGCAAGTGCATGTGGAACACCTTAACAGTATGGCAAATCAAAACCTGTGCCTAATAAAATACAGTGTTACATCAGTAAACTATGAGGGCAAAATATCGCTTGTACCCTATCTGAATGGCGATGTCAAACATGAAAGTTCAAACTTTGATGAAAAGATGTGGAACATCATCCGCGCTGAGACCACTAACGAATACACCTACCTGTGGACGCAGACAAAACGGGAAGACTCACAAGTGTGCTGTGCCATGACCTATCAGTTTTTTAAGAACAGCAAAGAAATAGCAGTCAGCGCCATCAAAATAGAAAAGGAAAAAATGACCGGTTTCAGTGCCGGAGCAGACGTAAAGCCGGGTGAGCGGGTGACTCTTATCAAATATACCACCATCTTGTCATCATTGCAACATGAACGCCAAGAGCTGGTAGAGCGTGCTGTAAAAGAGAGTCAGGAGGCTAAAGCAAAAGGGTGGGAAGAATTAGTGAACCAACACAAAGATATCTGGAAGAAAATCTGGGAACAGACAGACATTGTCATTGACGGAGATCCCGATGCGCAACAGGCCATCCGGTTTAATATTTTCCAGCTAAATCAGAGCTACAGGGGTGACGACGCACGGTTAAACATCGGTCCCAAAGGGTTTACAGGCGAGAAATACGGCGGCAATACCCAGTGGAACACGGAGTTGTGTTGCGTACCTTACTTCCTGCTTTCCAATCCGGAAGACATAGCACGCAACCTTTTGCTGTACAGATACAACCAATTGCCACAAGCCATTGAAAATGCCCGGAAATTAGGATTCGGAAACGGAGCGGCACTCTATCCGATGGTCACAATTCATGGAGAGGAGTGCCACAACGAATGGGAAATCTCATTCGAAGAAATACATCGCAACAATATCATCGTCTATGCCATCATGCTATATACCCAAGTCGCAGGCAATAATGAGTATATTGCCCGCTACGGCCTGGAAGTAATGATTGCCATATGCCGTTTCTGGAGCCAGCGCGTATCCTACTCGCAAGCAAAACAAAAGTATGTGTTGCTGGGAGTAACCGGCCCCAATGAATACGAAAACAATGTGAATAATAACTGGTATACTAACTTTTCGTGCGTGCAATGCCTGCAAACGACACTTGACTATCTGGAAATCATTGCCCACGAATATCCCGATGAGTATAGCCGCATCCGCCGCACTACCGGATTCCAATATTCGGAAACCACCCGCTGGCAGGAAATTATCGAACGCATGTACTTGCCGGCAGATGAAGAAAAGGGTATCTTCATGCAGGATGACGGCTATCCCGACAAGGAACTGGCTACTGTGGAAGACATTCCCACGGAAGAACGTCCCATCAATCAAAATTGGTCGTGGGACCGCATTCTGCGTTCATGTTATATAAAACAAAGCGACGTGTTATTGGGACTTTTCCTTTACAGTTGGCACTTTGACAGGGAAACCATCGCCCGGAATTTTCATTTTTATGAGCCGCGCACTGTGCACGAATCATCGCTATCTCCTTTTGTACATGCCATATTAGCAGCATGGATAGGTGATATGGATAAAGCATACAATTTATTTATGCACGCCACACGCCTTGATCTGGACGATTATAACAATGAAGTAAACCAGGGATTGCATGTGACAAGCATGGCAGGCAGCTGGCAAATCATAGTACGCGGGTTTGCCGGAATGAAAATAGAGAACAACGAACTTCATTTTTCTCCCGTCATACCTAATCAATGGAACAGTTATACCTTCAAAATAAACTATCGCGGATGTACCATAGAGATGCAAGTCAGCAAGAAGGAAATAAAAATAACAATGACCGGAGGCGATGAGTTGAACATCTATATTCGAAATGTTGTTTATTTACTAAGTCGAGGGAAAAAGTTAATAATACCAAATTAACAAACTACAAAACCAATTCCCGTTTTTGAGTTTTGTATCTTTGCACCCTCAAAATGAGACTTAACAAAACTCTTAATTAATGGGTATATGAAAAAAGATTATGGATTCATCCTCGCGGCAGTTCTGTTGTTAACTGCTTGCGGTTCGAAAAAGGGAGGTAACGACAACTTTGTCCGGCCTGTAAAAACGGCAATCGTAGAATCACGGTCAGAAATAAGGAAAGACTTCTCCGGTATAGTTGAGGCTGTTGAATATGTAAAACTTGCCTTCCGTGTGAGCGGACAAATCATTAAACTGCCGGTAATAGAGGGACAACGGGTAAAGAAAGGAGAACTGATTGCAGCCATCGATCCAAGAGACATAGCTTTACAGTATGCTGCCGACAAAGCTGCTTATGAAACAGCTGCCGCACAGGTGGAAAGAAATAAGCGTTTGTTAGGAAAGCAAGCCATTTCCGTACAGGAATACGAAATCAGCTTAGCCAACTACCAGAAAGCCAAATCGGCTTTCGAACTCTCAAGCAACAACATGCGGGATACCCGCCTGACCGCTCCTTTTGAAGGGTCTATAGAGAAAAGACTTGTGGAAAACTTCCAACGTGTCAATTCGGGCGAAGGTATCGTACAATTAGTTAACACCCGGAAATTACGAATCAAGTTCACCATACCGGATGCTTATCTGCCCTTACTGCGCGCAAGAGAACAACGATTCAAGGTTGAATTCGACACTTATAAAGGACATATCTTCAACGCAAAATTGGAAGAGTTTCTCGATATATCTACCGATGGTACAGGTATTCCTGTCACTATCACTATCGACGACCCTAATTTTGACAAAGCGCTATTCGAGGTAAAACCCGGATTTACATGCAGTATCCGCTTTTCAGCAGATGTAGGTCCCTACGTAGAGGAAGGCATGACTGTTGTTCCATTGAGTGCCGTATTTGGCGAAAGCAACGGCAAGCAAACCTATGTATGGGTACTGAACGATAATAAGGTCAACCGCCGTGAAGTAAAAGTATATTCGCCTACAGGCGAAGCCCAGGTATTTATCTCCGAAGGACTCAAACCCGGAGAAAAGATTATCATTGCGGGTGTACACCAACTGGTGGAAGGAGAAACAGTGAAAGAATTGAAATAAGCTACGAGTAGCTGCGCTATCATACTCAAAGCAGTCGTAGCTTGTAGCTCGTAGCTAAAAACTATATATTATGAATTTAGCCAAATATTCATTAGACAACACAAAGATCATTTATTTCTTTCTGGCTGTACTTCTCATTGGAGGTATTTTCTCATTCAACAGCCTCGGAAAGAAAGAAGATGCGCCTTTTGTCATAAAGACAGCGGTCATCATGACCCGCTATCCCGGAGCTGAACCGGCAGAAGTAGAACGACTGATAACCGAACCTATATCACGCGAGATACAAAGCATGAGCGGAGTGTACAAGATCAAGTCAGAATCAATGTACGGCATCTCAAAAATAACGTTTGAGTTATTACCTTCGCTTCCAGCCTCTTCCATTCCACAAAAATGGGACGAACTAAGACGTAAAGTGCTGAACATACAGCCCCAACTACCCAGTGGAGCATCCGTACCGACTGTCTCTGACGACTTCGGCGATGTATTCGGTATATATTATGGCCTGACAGCCGACGATGGCTTCAGTTACGAGGAGCTCAGGAACTGGGCGGAACGAATAAAAACACAAGTAGTAACAGCAGATGGCGTGATGAAAGTAGCCCTGTTTGGCGCCCAGACAGAAGTAGTTAATATTTTTATCTCGGTAAACAAGCTGGCAGGAATGGGAATCGACCCCAAACAATTGGCAGGCTTACTCCAATCGCAGAACCAGATTATCAATACAGGTGAGATCAGCGCCGGCGAACAACAACTACGTGTGGTAGCCAACGGTATGTATACTACTGTGGACGACATTCGCAATCAGGTTATCACAACCAAAGCCGGACAAGTCAAACTCGGAGATATAGCTGTCATAGAAAAAGGGTATATGGACCCACCGGGCACCATAATGAGAGTAAACGGAAAACGTGCCATCGGTATCGGTGTATCGACCGACCCATCAAGGGATGTTGTGAAAACCGGAGAGATGGTAGACCAGAAATTGGCCGAACTTCTGCCGCTTATGCCTGTAGGACTCAACCTGGAGAACCTGTATCTTGAAAATGTCATTGCCAAAGAAGCCAATAACGGTTTTATCATCAACCTGATAGAATCCATATTGATCGTTATTGTTATCATTATGATTGTGATGGGCTTACGGGCAGGTGTCCTGATAGGTTCGTCACTCATATTTTCTATTGGAGGCACTTTGCTCATCATGTCTTTCCTTGGTGTGGGACTTAACCGGACTTCTCTGGCAGGATTCATCATAGCCATGGGCATGCTGGTGGACAATGCCATTGTAGTGACTGACAACGCACAGATTGCCATTGCCCGCGGCGTAAATCGGCGGAAAGCATTGATTGACGGAGCCACGGGACCTCAATGGGGATTACTTGGTGCCACATTCATTGCCATTTGCTCGTTCTTGCCGCTCTATCTGGCCCCATCTGCAGTGGCAGAGATTGTAAAACCTCTATTTATCGTCCTTGCTATCTCATTAGGACTCAGTTGGGTTTTAGCATTAACGCAAACAACAGTTTTCGGTAATTTCATCCTGAAAGCCAAAGCTGCCGAAGGTGCAAAAGACCCCTATGATAAGCCATTCTATCACAAATTTGCTTCCGCATTGCGTGTACTTATTAAGAGAAAGGCATTGACATTAGGAACGATGGTCGTTCTCTTTGTCAGCTCATTGGTTGTAATGGGACTGATGCCTCAAAATTTCTTCCCGTCATTGGATAAGCCTTACTTCCGTGCAGATGTTTTTTATCCGGATGGATACAGCATCAACGACGTGGCAAATGAAATGAGAAGTGTCGAAGCACACCTGCAATCATTACCCGAAGTCAAGAAAGTTTCTATCACTTTTGGCAGTACACCTTTAAGGTATTACCTGGCATCTACTTCAGTCGGGCCGAAGCCTAACTTCTGCAACATATTAGTAGAGTTGAAAGACAGTGAACATACCAAAGAGTATGAAGAGAACTTTGACGGATACATGAGAGCTAACTATCCCAATGCCATCACCCGTACCAGCCTGTTCAAACTATCGCCGGCCGTAGATGCCGCCATCGAAATCGGTTTTATCGGGCCGAATGTAGATACATTGGTAATGCTGACCAATCAGGCAATAGAAATTATGCACCGCAATCCCGACCTGATTAATATCCGGAGTTCCTGGGGTAATAAAATACCGGTATGGAAACCTATTTATAGCCCTGAACGCGCACAACCATTGGGAGTTTCGCGACAGGGAATGGCACAAAGCATACAAATCGGGACTAACGGAATGACTTTAGGAGAATACAGACAGGGAGACCAGGTATTGCCTATTCTGTTAAAAGGAAATACAGTGATCGACTCATTCAAGATTAACGATTTACGCACATTGCCTGTATTCGGTAATACCACCGAAACTACCAGTCTGGAACAAGTTGTTTCCGAATTCGATTTCCAATATCGCTTTTCGAACGTAAAAGACTACAACCGGCAAATGGTAATGATGGCTCAATGTGACCCTAAACGGGGTATAAACACGATTGCCGCTTTCAATCAGGTATGGCCCTTGATGCAAAAAGAGATAAAAGTACCCGAAGGGTATACAATGAAATACTTCGGCGAACAGGAAAGCCAAGTGGAATCAAACGAGGCATTGGCAGCCAACATGCCCCTGACTTTCTTCCTGATGTTCGTCACACTCCTATTGTTGTTCAAGACCTATCGCAAGCCGACGGTAATCTTATTAATGTTACCACTTATTTTTATTGGTATCGTTTTAGGGCTACTGCTTTTGGGCAAATCATTCGACTTCTTTGCCGTTTTGGGCCTGTTAGGATTGATTGGAATGAACATTAAAAATTCCATTGTATTAGTCGACCAAATCGATGTCGAGATGAAATCCGGTTTGCAGCCGCTCGATGCAGTAGTAACAGCGACAACCAGCCGTATAGTTCCTGTAGCTATGGCATCGGGAACTACTATATTGGGTATGCTCCCGTTACTGTTCGACGCCATGTTTGGCGGTATGGCAGCAACTATCATGGGAGGGCTGCTTGTAGCATCTGCCCTGACTCTCTTCGTTTTACCGGTAGCTTATTGTGCTATACATAGAATAAAGGGATAGGAGCCTCACCCCCAGCCCCTCTCCCAAGGAGAGGGGAGAAAAACATCTATTATCACAACTTAAAAAGAAACAAATTATGAAACAGCTTTTATATAACAGTGTAATCGCTCTCCTTCTCTCTACTACACTGCAAGCACAACAACCTCACTTAAGCAGAGAGGAATACCGTGACCGTGTAGAAAAATACAGCCAGGTGCTGAAACAGCAACATTTGCAAACAATAGCAAGCACCGAAGGCCGCAAAATAGCCTTTACCGGATTTCTTCCTCAGATTGACTTGTCAGGCGAAGGAACACTAAACCTGAAAGAGCTGAAGGCTTGGAATGGAGCTCCCGGAGAGTATAGGAACCATACTTATCAAGGAGTGTTTGTCGTAGCACAGCCGCTTTACACAGGAGGTGCCCTGCAAGCCCAGAACCGTATAGCCAAAGCAGACGAACAGTTAAGCAGACTAAGTGAAGAACTAACCCTTGACCAAATTCATTATCAAAGTGATGCTATCTACTGGAATGCCTCTTCTGCAAGAGCCATGCTCGATGCAGCAGCGCAATATCAGGAAGTTGTACAAAAGCAATACGATATCATTGAAGACCGCTTTAAGGATGGCATGATCAGTCGTACAGACTTATTAATGATTTCTACCCGCCGGAAAGAGGCAGAGTTGCAATACATCAATGCACGCCAAAACTATACGCTGGCACTGCAGAAGCTCAACATACTAATGGGAGAAGCCCCGAATGCGCCGGTAGACAGCCTTTGTGCTATTGGAGTAGTTTGTCCTCCTGTAACCCTGTTATCCTTAGACGATGTATTGCAGCGCCGTGCCGATTATGCCAGCACTGAAGTCAATATTACCAAAAGTGAAGCACAACGCAAAGCGGCTATCAGCCAATATAATCCGCAAGTCAATATGTTTGTTTCAGGCGGGTGGGCAACCGCTTCACCCAATCTGGGTTTTGATGTAAAGTTCACTCCCATCCTGGGCATGAATGTCAATATTCCGGTCTTCCGTTGGGGAGCCCGGTTTAAAACAAGCCGTCAGCACAAAGCCTATATCGGCATACAGAAATTACAGCAAAGTTACGTGACAGATAATATAAAAGAGGAACTTGCCGCTGCCCTGACTAAACTGGAAGAAACCGGCTATCAGGTGCAAACTGCAGAAGAGAATAAAGAACTGGCAGAAGAAAATCTTGATCTCGCCACCTTCTCTTACAATGAAGGAAAAGCAAGTATGGTCGATGTCCTTTCCGCACAACTATCCTGGACGCAGGCACATACCAGTTTGATTAATGCATATCTGGCTGCCAAGATGGCTGTATCCGAATACCGAAGGGTTATCAGTGAGTAATTTGAGACATTTGATACACAACTTTGACAATGCTAAAACGTTAAAAAACAACCTACTTGAACAAAATATTCAACTAATCAGATTAGAATATACAATTTTATACTATCTTTGCATCGTACATATAGAACAAATGTAGAGTAAAAATAGAATAAGTTATGAATACAAGACTTTTAGTAATGTGCTCGTTGGTAGGTGGAGCACTTACATTTACTTCATGTGTAGACGATGGAAAGGACCTCAGTCAACCGGGAGAAAAAACGACAGATTTAAACATTCCAGATAACACCGACTGGACTACCACACGGAGCGTTAATCTCCCTATTACTTCACCTGTAGCAACCCAGATAGCGATTTATACAGATGCAGGATGTACTGATGAGAATCTATTGGCAATAGCAAATGTATCGGATGCGGTCAAAAGCATCCAATTGGATGTTGCAAAAGCGGATCAGACATTGTATATACAATATCCTACAAAAACAGGAAAAGGAGTGATGGAAATCCCTCTCAATACGCTTTCTACCCGTGCGGAAACAGTAATAAAATTGCCGGAAAATGTGACTGGAGATATTATTTCCGGAGGGGATAATAATTATTCATACAAGTGGTACCCTTCCAAAGAAAGAGAAGCAACCCTCATGTTTGAAGATAACTGGCCGGAAACCGGAGATTATGACTTTAATGACTTTGTTATTTGGTATCATACACAAAGCATGAGTTTTGATTACGGAATTGGCACTAAGGAGTCTTACGATAATGATGGAGTGGAAATTAAAGTGACCTTCCGTGCATTGGGTGGTTACCTGCCTTATCGTTTAGGTTTGCAGTTAGACAAAACAGCTGCCAAATACATTGACGATGTAGTTAAACAGGATGGAGGAAGTGATTTGGTCAAAATGGAACTTCAGAATCCGGGAGATGACGGTCCTGCTATCTTTATATTCACCGGAACAGAGCAATTACGGAAACAAACCAACGGCGGAACATTCTATAACACCGACCCTGCTCACAAAATTGTAGAAAATGACTTAGTCACCATCAAATATAAACTAAAGATCAACTGTTTTAATAACTTAGAGCGAATGAGGGCGTTATGGGCAGCTTCTTCATCAGAAAATCAAAACTTCTTCTTGCAAAAAGAAAGTAACGGAGGACGCGAGATTCACTTAAGAGGCTATGAACCGACTAAATACTATAGCAATTCGTATACTAAAGAAGCAGGAAGCAATATGAAGAATGACATTAAGTATTGCAGTACCGACAACTTTGTATGGGGTATCAAAGTACCTGTAGCCATTGCACATCCCATTGAGAAAGTGGACATTATTCAGGCTTATAGCCTATTTAAAAGTTGGATAACCGAACCTAATTTATCAGACCCAAGCAGCCCGATGTACAACGGAAACTGGTTTAAAAAGTATGACCCTGCTAAAGTAATTAAAAACAATTAATAGTATCGTATTTCCCTAACTCACATAATAGTTTTTGTTTTGTCAGCCTGCCCGGAGTGAATCTGCGGCAGGCTGAAGTTTTTTTAATCCTTTTCTTTCTCACCACCAACGAATTTGCTTATCTTTGCCACAAAGAAAATATAATCGTATATACATCATGATTCTTTTTTTCAGAACTCCTTCTAAAAGTGTGATTGCCGTAGAGAGTAATCACGAATTTACTGAGAACGAAAATAACAAACTCTGCTGGCTTTTTGGTGAAGCCGTGCCGGAAAGTGAAGAAAACCTGCATGGTTGTTTCGTGGGTCCGCGCCGCGAAATGATTACCCCGTGGAGCACAAACGCAGTAGAAATCACGCAAAACATGGGACTTGAAGGTATTACCCGTATCGAGGAATACTTCCCTGTGAAAAATGAGAATGCCGACCACGACCCAATGCTGCAACGCATGTACAAAGGACTGGATCAGAACGTATTCACTACCAACCGCCAGCCGGAACCTATCATCTATATCGAAGACCTGGAAGCATATAACGAGAAAGAAGGTCTTGCCCTTTCTAAAGAAGAAATGGATTATCTGAAAAAGATGGAAGCTGACCTGGGACGTAAGCTAACAGACTCTGAAGTGTTTGGCTTTGCACAAATCAATTCGGAACACTGCCGTCACAAAATCTTTGGCGGTACATTCATTATAGATGGCGTGGAACAAGAGTCTTCTTTGTTCCAGATGATTAAAAAAACAACGCAAGAGAATCCGAATAAGATTATTTCCGCCTACAAAGATAATGTGGCTTTTGCCGAAGGTCCGGTAATCGAACAGTTTGCTCCTGCCGACCATTCCAAACCAGACTTTTTCCAGGTAAAAGACGTAAAGAGCGTGATTTCCCTGAAAGCTGAAACTCACAACTTCCCTACAACCGTTGAGCCTTTCAATGGCGCATCCACCGGTACAGGCGGTGAAATCCGCGACCGTATGGGCGGTGGTAAAGGTTCGTGTCCGATAGCCGGAACCGCTGTCTACATGACATCCTATCCACGCACGGACGAAGGACGCGAATGGGAAGACGTGCTGCCTGTACGCCAATGGTTATACCAGACTCCTGAACAGATATTGATTAAAGCATCGAACGGTGCAAGCGATTTCGGCAACAAGTTCGGGCAACCGCTGATTTGCGGTTCGGTACTAACCTTCGAACATAAAGAGAATAACGAAGTTTATGGCTACGATAAAGTAATCATGCTGGCAGGTGGTGTAGGCTATGGCACACAGCGCGACTGCTTGAAAGGACAGCCGGAAGCCGGTAACAAAGTAGTGGTGATCGGTGGTGATAACTAC
>JARCFY010000278.1:0-37254 GCA_029233225.1 Lepidodactylus listeri | reverse complement strand
GTACATCTTCAAAATATGCTGATTACTTTGGTATAAAAGACAAAGAAGACTGCAGGATACTAAAATATCTAAGAAAGGATAAACCTATTGAAGCAGGGCTGGATTTCGGCAATATGATAAGTATGATTATTGGGCAGGAACAAGGAGAAAACTATAGATGTCTTAAAACCCTGCATACACTCCCTCCACAATGGATTCGTCAGCTTGCTGATAAATTTATATACTACTTTCACTATCAGGAAAAAAAAGAACTTCATCTGTTTTATGACCGTGCCGGCAACCAATATGCAAAAGTAAAACAAGATACTGCGGGTAAACTGAAAGCCGCGATTGAATTGGATACTGCAGGAAAGAAAACAGGCTGGACCGTAATCCTGGAGTCTAGAGATCAGGGCACACTTTACACCTGGGACGAATACGATTTTATGAATGAATTTTTTTCTGATCACCAATGCTAAGCTACCACATGTCCTTATTGATATGTATCATTGTAAACCCTTGAAATGCTCCCTTGAAAATGCACCTACTAAGATTGTAGAATACAAAGGAAAGAAGCGAGTATCTAAAGATAAACGATCAGAGGGGCTACCTGTATCCAGATTATTGTATGAATCAACTAACTTCTCTGATGCTTTCAAATACCTTACTGATGCGTAAAAAATGGGTTGATGTGTACTAAAATAAAAGGTACAGGAACAGCGGTGAGCGCTGGTTAATCAGCACTCAGTATGGTTAGAAAAACGTAATAACTAATTATTGCTTAAAACAGTAACAATCTTACCCTGCATTCATGAAAAGGTAACCGTATACGGTTGTATTGGCTAACGGCAACCCCGTGTAGTCTGTCATATATCCTGATAGGGGAAAGCCGTTGCAATCGCAATTCTAAAAGGGGGCGGTCGGGCTCGTTTTACATCATGATCATCAATAAATTGAAATATGATTTCTAATTTATTGATAATCAGATGTTATTTAATAATGATTCTAAAATAACGACTTTAAAAGATGCCCCTCTAATCTTTTAAAAGCACCTTTTTTGACAAAAAAAGAGATAATTTTTTTTTTATCTCTTCTGATTGCTGTTAAGTAATATGTACAACCATATTTTTATATAAGTATTTGTGTTGCAGTTGTTTACGTTTTGTTTGTGTACTCTTTTTTTGTATATTTGAATAGTGAAAGTAATTCACATACAGAGTTTTAACCTTTTAAAAAATGAAATTATGAGTACAAAAAATTTAAAAAAACGCGAAAAATGAAAAGGATGTTGAAAAAACAGGTATTAAAGCTGAAACAAAATTGGTGATTGCTCCTCAACCGCAATTAACCGCTGAAGAAAAAAACAAATTGTTAGAGGCTGAAATTGAAAAATTGAAGGCAAAATTAAGTAATGAACCCGAAGATTTAGAAGCCAAGATTCTTTATTATGAGGAAAAGCAGAAAAAAATCAACCAGTTAAACGGCTATGAAGCTACCAAAATGCAACTACAATCACATAGTGATGAATTAGAAGTTCTAAGGGAGGAAGATGACTTTGAATGTGATGATTATATTTTGAGTGTTGGACGAAAGTCTGGTTATAGTGAAAATTCCGTTTTAAAAATGAATAATCCTACATTAATAAGTGATGTAATACATTTCGTTTTGGCCCGGATTAACGAAAAAATGGAAGTTTTGAAAACTGAAATTTCAAAGTAAAATAAATGGGGACGGATTGCGCCCGTCCCCATCATTCAGAGTTTAACCTAATAAAATATTAAGTCATGGACAAAAGTAATAAAATAAAAGAGACAAGAAAAAAATTGATTGCTTTATCAAAACAAGCAAAAGAAATAAAGGCTTTAAAAGGATTATCAAATTCCACAATAAACGAAATATTATTAAGCTTAATCTATAATACTGAAGGTGCAGTTGAATTTAATACGTTCCGTCAATGGAAAAATCTGGGGTACACAATATTAAAGGGCTCGAAGGCTTTTATAATTTGGGGACAACCACAAAAGCACAGAAAGCTATTGCAGAAAAAGATGAATATAGTTTTTTTCCTTTGTGTTATCTGTTTTCTGATAAGCAAGTATACAAGCAAGAACTAGAAAAAGAGGATGTACAAGTGAAAGAAAATATCGTGAAAGAATCAGATTTTTTAGTTTTATAATAATTGGGTTATGGTAGTTTTTAAGTCTTATGTCGGAGAAATTTTTGTAAATTTTAAAAAGAAAACAGTCCCTAAAATAAAAATTCAAAATTCTAATGATGCGGAAAATTTTTTCGGCAAGTATGGAGTGAAAAAATAGAATATAAGGAAGAAATGTATGTTATTTTATTAAACTGCAGAAATAATGTTTTAGGATATTCAAAGATTGGTGAAGGAGAGGTGGAATGTGCTTCAATTTATATAAGAGAATTATTTCAAGTTATGTTAAAAATGAATGCGATCAAATTTATTATAGGGCATAATCACCCAAGCGGAAGCTTAGAAGTAAGTGAACAAGATAAAAAACTTACACATAAAATTAAAGAAGCAGGAATATTATTAAATATGACACTTTTAGATCATTTGATTTTGTCAGAATCTTCTTATGTTTCCTTCCAGGACGAATTTATAAACTTTTAAATTGTATTTATTTACGCTAATACCCTGCGAAGGCTGGGTATTAGTGTGTCTGTGTCTTCTTTTTACTCAATCGCCGTCAAAAAGAAGCAAAAAACAGGCTCTTAACACACATGGAGGCTATTATTATTAACGGGATGGGCTTCCCGTTTGTCCTTTCTGACTTGCTCAAGTCACTGTAATTTTAGAATATGAAATTATGGGATGCTATAAACAAAATGAGAGAAATGACTGCTTCAGGTCATACGTTCAGTTTTTCTTTTATGAGTTATAATGCTACTGAAGATACTTCAGAGGGTGTTGTTGATGTAGAACAGGCTAAGCTGCGAAAAAAAGCAGATGCGCGAACTTACCGTAATGCGGATGTTCTAATACCTTATCAGGACTGTATTAAAGGAGAAGCCAGGCAATTTTATCTTCCCTGTCTGATGAGTTTTAATGGTGAAAAAGTTACTATACGATGAGTATTATAGAAATTAATAAAGTTGGAAATACCCATTTTGTGAATGTTCCTGGTGTTGGTGTTGGAATGTATATGGGGATGAGTTCACAGATTAATTTTTTTAATCAAGAATGGGAGTGTGAGCCAGAAACAGTTTTCGGGAAACAGATCGTTCCTTATGGACACAGAAATAATCTTCCGGAAGAGATCCGGAATGTTATGGATGAAAATAATCTGGCTCCTGGTATATTGGAAAGGGAAAAAGGTTTATTATATGGCCAGGGAATAGAATTATATAAGAAAGTTTATCAGGATGGAGAAGTCTTTCGGGAGTGGGGGTATGATAAGGCAATATGGGACTGGCTTAATGGCTGGAATTATATGCGGTATATAGAAATGGCAATAACTGAATACAAGTATTTACATGGCTATTTTGATAAAAAATTTGTCGCTAAGGGAGTCAGAATAGGGCGTGATGCACAAATTAGTAAATTGGAAATTGTTCCGGCTATTAATGCTCGATTGGGTTGGGTTTCTTCCCGGAAATTAGAAGATGTAAAACACATCTATACCGGTGATTTCCCAAATGGCTGTATATCGGGAATAACAACTTATCCGGTGTTTTCTTACAATGAACCAGGGCGGCACCCTGTTTCAATGTCATATCATAATAGTTATTCTTTCGCTCGAAGTTTATATTCAATACCTTCTTTTTACGGCTCGTTGAACTGGATTAGAAGGAGTTCCGATGTTCCTCAAATTTTAAAGTACATTACTGATAATTCGATCAACGTTGCTTTTCAGATAGAATCGCCGGAACTATACTGGGATAAACAGATGGAAAGATTGAAAGTAAAATGTGCTGATGAAGGGATTGAATATGAGGATAAAATGCTGGATAAACATAAGGATGAAGTTTTACGAAGATTGGCTGAAGCTTTATCTGGAAAAAGGAATGTAGGTAAATTTTTTCATACGGTTTCACTACGTGATGATGATGGAAAGCCCTGGAATGGAAAATTACCCCTATCGATCAAAAAGTAAAAGATTTTATTGAAGCACAAATAAAGGTATCAGAAAAGGCTGATAGTGCGACTACTTCCGGCATGGGATTACATCCGGCCTTATCAAATATTATGGTCGATGGTAAGCTTTCTTCTGGATCAGAAATGCTTTATGCTTTAAAGGCTTATTTGGCTTCCGATACTTCTATCCCGGAGGAAATTATTTTACAATCGCTTAATCAAGCTATAAAAATAAATTTCCCGGGAACATCCTGGAAAGTTGGTTTTTACCATAAGATCGTTCAAAGAGAAGAAGATATTTCCCGAAAAACCGGATAAAGAATAACGTATAATGGAAATTCTATTTAAAACAATTGCAGATGTGAAAGAGCATATAGGTTGGTTGTATGCTTCTGCTAATTTTGATGCACTTAGAACAGATTTAGAGTTAGCAACGGAAGAAATCATTAATCTTATTGGTGAAGAAGTATATGACAGGGCTTATACTGCTTATAACCTTAATGGTGCAATACAATTGAATCTGGAATTGATAAAGAAGATACAATTGCCGGTCGCTCTTTTGGCTTATCGGTCCTATGCTGAAAATGGAGATATATCACATGAGACGGATGGCAGGAAAGTGAAGATTGATAAGATTCTGAAAGTTTGCCATGGGAATGGCAAATTGTCCGGGATGATGCTGCTTTACTAAAAAAAGCGAACAAAACTACAGACCGCTTGATCAGCTTCCTGGATAAAACATATAAGCGAGTTCCCGGAATGGAGGGACAGCGAACAGCGGAAGGATATGCTTTCTCTTTTTGTCCAGAATGCAAAACAATTCAATGACATTGTCCCCATTGATAATTCTCGTGTTTTTTTTATACGTATTTTACCCTTTGTAAGGGCTGTTGACCGGGATATGATTACCTATATAGGCCGGGAGCAATATGATAACTTAAAAAAGGCAATGGTTCAGGAGAAATGTACCGGAGAACAATTAGAAATTATTCGGTTTTGCCAGGAGATTATACCACATAAAGTGATGGCGATTGCTGTTCGTCGGTTAGCTTTAAGTGTCTTACCGGATTCTGTAGTAACTAAATTTGCTTCGGAACGTCAAACCATGAAAGCCAGTAGTGTAGCGACATTAGAAATGATTAAGGCAGCCGAGAATATTTACAATGCTGATGCAGGAAAAGCTATTATACAATTACAGGCATATTTGAAGAAATTGCGACCATGTGGTAATAAATGTGAAGAGTCTTATACCGGTTATAAAAATGACAAATTTTTTACTGTATGAATATACTTGAAATCCCCTCAATTGGTAAAAGGGTGACCTATCCTTCTCAATGGGAGGACTGTTCAAAGGAACAATTGAAAGTTATCTTTAGGGAATTCTTGCGGCTAATTTCGGGCATGATTGATTTGCAAGAATTTAAAATACGGATATTTTATTTTCTGGCCAATATCCAGCGGAAAGAAAAGCATAATCATAAAGATGCTCTTTTAACTAAAGAGCAGCAAATACAAAAATATTCTAATATCGTTCGGGCTGCAGATACGATTAATTTTATGTTTTCCGAGCGTGAAGGACAGACTGTTTTTGATTTTGATTGTGTCAGGAACTTTTTTCCTGAGATCCGGATCAGGAGAAAAAAACTGTATGGACCAGCTGACGCTTTATTGAATCTGACTTTTGGTGAATATAGAGTGGCTTATGATTTTTTCCGCCGTTTTATTGAATCAAAGGAAGAAAAAGCCCTGGACAATCTTTGTGCAGTTTTGTACCGGCCTAAAAAGACCGGAAAAATAGATAATGATGTAAGGGTAGAATTTAATCCGAATGACTGTGTTCGTGCTGCAAGGTTATTCAAGTATCTTACTTTTGAAGTTAAATATATAATTTTCTCTTGGTTTTCAGCTTGTGACACCTATTTGAAATCAGGTGATCTACAGATTGACGGGCATATAATAAATTTGCATTGCTTATTTAAAGCAGATACCGGAGAGAAGGATACAGGCTTAGGGTTAACTGGTATTTTAATGAGTGTTGCAGATACAGGAACCTTTGGACCGATACAGGATGTTGATCGGACGAATTTATATACTGTTTTTTTACGAATTTATCTTTGGTATCAGGAAAATGAACGGATAAAAAAAATGTATAAAAATGATAGATCTGAAAACATATAGGAATTACTGCCATC
Source organism: Lepidodactylus listeri (assembly GCA_029233225.1). NCBI lineage: Eukaryota > Metazoa > Chordata > Lepidosauria > Squamata > Gekkonidae > Lepidodactylus > Lepidodactylus listeri. The sequence goes on along the minus strand of JARCFY010000278.1, from coordinate 30,984 downwards.
GTTTAGCTATTTTGGCAGGTGCTTGGCGTTTGATAATGGCGGTAAGTGAAGATCATTTGAAAAAGAAATTGAGGGGTGATGATGATTTTATCCTTGTAGCCGTATATCCAACGCATAATGGTATCGGAAGTGAAGATAATGTTCGGGATGCCGATACAATATTGCTATACTTACTTAAAGTTGTTAATAAAACCGAAATGGATGAAGAAAAAGAATTTGATGATTTCTATTTTTTGCAAAAACAGATCAATTCAATTAAAGATCGGGTGATCACAGATTCTGGAGATTCTTCGGATTTCCTGAGGAATTTAGATCGTGAATCAATTGAGATCACTCCAGTTGATAATATTGCGGGGAATTATAATGGTTACTCCCTGGTATTTACTATTTAAAATTTTGGATGTGTTAAACACATCTTTTATTAACAAACTTTTGTAAAAAAAAGTCATATTTGTAGTGCGAAACATTTTGTATAAGGGTAGCACTCCGTTTTTGCGGAGTGTTGCGTTCTGATTATATTAAAGCTAAATAAAGCGATGAATCCCCGTGTCATGGTCGTAATGACCATGTACCCTTATACAAGTGTTTCGCAAAGCGGGTAGGTTCATCGCTATTATTTTAATACTAAAACTATTACGGAAATGAAGGATTTAAAGTTTTTCGCATCTACGGTGGCGAATGGGAATCAGAGGATTAAGAGATTCATAATTAAAAATTGATTTTATCATGAATCCTGAGTCCGGCTCTGCATCTACGGTGGCAGATTTACAGCAAAACGATAAGGAATTTTTTGATGAGAAATTACGGGAGTTTGCTGTTCTTAAGAATCAATTTTTAGATCGGTTGAATCATTTGAGTGGAAAATCAAGGGAGTTTTCTATGATCTTAGGGGAGGTTCACAATAATACAGATGTCGTTTTTTCAAATTTTTTATCTGTATACGGTCTGATCATTGAAGCTGAAGCAAAACGAGATTGACTTATTTAAGACTTGGGATAATCCCGCTACTCCGGTGGCGGATTTTTTGTGTTATTAATTAAAACATGTAAAATTGTGGCATAATTTAAAAGTTATGTACGATGAAAAAATTAGTTATTGTTTTAGTTATGTGTATGTTTGCTTTTTTAAATTTAAAAGCACAACAGGAAGTTTCTGCAGATAGCATGCAGTTCGTTTATTGTCAGTTAGTGGGGACACAGAAAGTATTGAGTAATAAAATGACTGTGAGTCTTGATTTTGGCCAAATTAATAGATTGGGATCAGATCAGCGTCTTCGGGATGAAAAAGGAGATGTCATAGTGTTTAACTCAATGGTTGATGCTATGAATTGGATGGGGGCACATGGTTGGGAGTTTGTTCAAGCATATGTTGTGACAATTTCTGGGATGGGAGGAGGGCAAAATGTATATCATTGGCTGTTAAAAAAATCGACCCAAATGATGACTCCTGAGGAAAGAAAAGGATTATTTGAAATGTTTAAAACAAAGAAAGATTTCAAAAAATATAAAACAGATGAATAATCATGATATTGTAAATTTGTTTCATATTCCTATAGGTATGAAATAACTTCCTTAAAATTTTGCCATTTCAGGATTTTTCCATAATATTGTATTGTTCAATCTATACATCGAGGTCGGAGATAGCCCGCCCTCAATCCGTTGGCGGATTTTTTATGTCTATCACCCAACATATTATAATGTATAACGGCGTGTACCCCCGTCCTGCTTGCTGTAATAGTATCAGGAACCCTCGATGTAGGATTGAACAGCGGGAAAGGCACGCCGCTTTTTGTGCCTATTATGTTCAAAATACATCGTTATGGAAACGATTAACTTATCTCCAGTTACCAAGGAAGCGGTAGCTAAACAAAAATCTTTAGTAGACAATCTTTACGCATCGTTGATGCGGCGTATCGAATCGGACGACTTTGAAGCGTACCGGAACAATTGGGCAAAGGCCCGGGCAAAACTTTCAAAAATGCAGGGGGCAGCTGTTTTATGTTGGGAAGGGGGTTTGTCATGGGTAAGAAAATCAATCCGGCATTGTTGGAAGAAGAAAAAAGCTTTATCTGTAGTAAGATTAAAGATTTTGCTATGTTGAAATGTGATATTGCCGATTTCTTTACTTCTTCCCGGCATACTGATTCACAGCTGGCGTGTTTGCTGAATGAAACCGCTTGTGCTGCAGACGAATTTTATACGAATTTGCTTTCAATTTACGGAATGTTAGTAGAAAAGGAGGTGGATCATGAATGAGAAAGGAACCTACATAGTAACATTTAAATTTTCCGATATAACAAAGGAACAGTTATATCTGCTTTTGGATGAATTGTTTCAAAACGCCGGAATTGTTCCGTCATCTGTAGAAATAGAAAACGAAAAAGTCTAATTAATGGTATTGGGGAACACTTGCGGGGCTGGAAACGGCCCCGTTTTTTATAAAAATAAGGAGAATGAAGTTGCTTAATTGATAAACTTTTATTATATTTGTAATATGAAAAGGGAAATAATAGCATTCGGGAATTACTATGATGATTTCATGAGAACCCTGTCGCCTGTTGAGCGTAAAAAAATACACTATATACTTGATTTACTTTCATCGGAAGATAGGATCAGTACCAAGTTCGTTAAACATATCCGGGAAGGAATTTATGAGCTACGGGCAATGTACAATGGGAATATCTATCGTATATTTTTTATTTTTGATGAAGGTAAGATTGTGGTTCTTTTTAATGGTTTCCAGAAGAAAACCCAGGAAACTCCCGAAAATGAAATAAAGAAAGCACTAAGAATAAAGGAGGAATATTATGAAAGCAAAGAAGATTAAAAGCATCAGTGCAGAACTTGATGAATTATATGGTAAGGAAGGCACCCCGGAGCGTGATTCTTTCAGAAAGGAGGCCTATGCTTATTATACCGGACAGATTATTGAGCAGGCCCGTAAAAATGCGAATATGACACAGGAAGAACTTGCTGAAAAAGTAGGGACCAATAAATCCTATATTTCACGGGTAGAGACCGGAAGAACTGAACCCAAAGTGTCAACTTTTTACAGGATTGTATCCGCTTTGGGATTGTCCGTCGAACTTACTCCTGTTGCCGGATAAGTGTATAATCTGTAATTTGATGTAGATTATGTGGGGTAATTATCACTATTAGCGGAACATTGTTCTTACTGGCGGCTTTTATTGGGGCCGTCCGGAAGCCTCGTTCTAAATTCCGCCCCTTAAAAAAATTTCCATCCTCATGATGGCGCAAACCACAAGCCGTATTATGAATATGACGACTGGAAGGAACTGACCTATAAAGGTACCTTACACGGTAAAAAGATTAAAATTTAGTATTAGCCCGGTGCAAGCCGGGCTTTTTTGTCCTTTATCACTTCCCTTTTTCATCCTACTTTTCTGGTATGGATGCAATAAAGCAAAGATTTGTTCAAAAAGTTCTGCAGGAGCAGGGGAATCGGTTATTACGTAATCAGGGAAATGCTTTGTACCAGCGTTTAAAGTTTCGTACCGGAGAGTTGGCTGATAGGCGGTCTGTTCAAGTTTCCGGAAGTGAAGATATGGATGGAAAACTAACTTTCCGGCATCTTGACTATGAACGGTTTCAAGACATGAAACGTTCAGTTTTGACTAAGAAAGGAAAATTATATTCTCGACCAGGTAAGCGAATCCACAACCGATTTGTTTACGGGCATTATTTTGCAATTGCCCGGAAGCTTAGCATAGGTTTCACAGAGCAAATTCAAGATAGTATTAAAAATGAATTAAAATCTGAGATTAATGGGTAAAAAAATTGTTGATGAAGATATGGTTTTGAATATTATCATCAATGGTGATAATGGTAAAAATGAGTTATTTGAACTGGAGCAAGCTGTCAGGGACTTAAATCAAGAGAATGAGAAGTTGGAGAAAAGTTTACAGAAATATGAAAAACAGATAAATAGTAATGAAAAGACAATTGCACGTTATTCAGCTACTCTGGAAAAGGAGAAAGAGAAAGAAGCAAAATTAAGTCAGCTTTGGGAGCAGGCTTCAGAGAAAGTTTCGGCTTTGAATCAGCGGTATAAAGAGCTAAGTAAAACAGAGCGAAACACTCAGGCAGGAGAACGCTTGAAAAAAGAATGTTTGCAGCTTCAGAGGCTCAGCGACGTTATGCTGAACAAGGACGGGCTGCCATTGCTGCACAAAATGGACTTTCTGAAAGTATAAACAAACTGATTGTTGAAAATGAAAAGTTAGTAGCTAAAAGGGATGAAGATACGGCAAAGCTTAACAAGAATAATCAGGCTGTTGAACAAGCTGCTCAAAAAACTAATTCCCTCCGGAAGAATCTGAATATAACAACATTGTCTATTGATGAACTGAACAGGGAAATTACAAGAATGACCATGTTATTCCGCAAGGCGGATCCCAATACCCCGCAGTGGGAAGAATATAAGCGGACTCTGGTTGAGTTAAGGGCCAGGCATCAGGAATTGAGTTCCCAGGCACAGCAAACCAAAGGAGTTCTTTGTAAAATGGCCGATGGAATAAATAAGTACTGGAATTTTGTTGTTTCCGGGCTTGCAACGATTACAGGAGTATTTTTCAGTGTTAAAAGTGCTATTAACAAATATGTTGAATTTACTGATGTACTTGCTGATGTTCGGAAAACGACCGGATTAACTCAGGATGGAGTGGAGGATCTGGACAAATCCGTTACAGAAGATTGATACCCGTACCCCTCAGGAGGAACTTATGGGACTGGCTCGTATTGGGGTAAATTGGGAATTGAAGGGAAAGCAAATCTGGAAGGTTTTGCCAGAGCTGCTGATCAGATTAATGTTGCATTAAAAGAAGATTTGGGAGGAGATACTGAAGAAGCGATCAATCAAGTAGGAAAAATCGTGGATATTTTTAATGTTTCTGATGAGTTTGGAATAGAAAAGGGATTATTAAAAGTCGGATCAGTAATTAATGAACTGGGTGCGGCCAGTACTGCAAATGAAGGATACATTGTTGAATTTACTAAAAGAGCTGCCGGTGTTGCTCCAATGGCTAAGGTGTCGGTCCAGAATGTCATGGGAGTGGCTGCAACATTAGATCAGTTTGGACAACAGTGTGAATCTTCCGGTACAGCCTATACTCAGATGATGACTGGGATGTATAAAAAGACAGCTCAATTTGCCAAGGTGGCAGGGATGGAAGTAAACGCTTTTTCCTCTCTCTTAAAAGCAGATGCAAATGAAGCTTTTTTGCGTGTTTTGGATGGTCTGAAGGGAAATGACTCAGCCATGAAAGTCTTGTTGCTAATTTGGGAGATCTGAAATTAGATGGTGTCCGGGCTACTACCGTGTTAGGGACTTTGGCGAATAATACTGCTACGCTCAGGAAACAGCAGGAACTTGCAAACAAGGCTTTCCAGGAAGGGACGTCCCTAACAGATGAATTTAATATTAAAAATAATAATTTGGCAGCCAAAGCTGATAAAGCCAGAAAAATACTTCAGCAACGCATTCGTGATCTTGGTAAAAAATTACAACCGGCTTTAATACTTTGTACTAGTAGCATGAGTATGATGGTGAAAGTTTTGGGTGCTTTGATTAATTTCTTTTCTAAATATGGTACCACAGTATTGAGCGTTTCTGGAGCATTATTGACGTATGTAACGGTATTAAAAGCCCAGGTACTATGGAAAAAAACAATGGAAGCGCTTACATTAAGAGCCATTGCTTTGAGTACAGCAGAAACCGTTTCCATCAATACGGCCACAAAGGCGAGGACATTATATACAGTTGCGGTGAAAGGCTCTATTTCTGCAGTAAAATCCTTTTTCTCTGCTATAACAAATAATCCTTGGGGACTGGCATTGACGGCCCTTGTTGGACTTGGAACGGCTGTATATAAGCTTGCAACTTATTCTACAGAAGCAGAGAAGGCAGAACGGAGATTTCAGGGGGCAATCCGTGAATCCGAGACTGCAGCCATTGCTGAAGAAAGGGAGTTGGCTAAATTGAAAGGTGAATTATCTTCTGTAACAAAGGGGTCCGCTGAATATAAAAAAATTAAAGATAAAATTGTAGAGAAGTACAGTAAGTATGATGCGAACTTGAAAGATGAAATAGAAAAAGTTGGTTTTTTGGATGAGACATATCAAAAATTAACAAAATCAATAAAAAACTCTTTCGGTGCAAGGCAATATGAGAAATTTATGCGTGCAGAGTCCGATAATTTGGACCAGTTACTTTCTGATAATTTTGGAAAAATACAGGATCGGTTATTGAATGAACTGGGGGATGAAATTGGTATGAAGTATTATAGTGAAATTCGGGATGCGATACTTAAAGGTGCTAATTTGACAACTGATGTTCTTATCATGCTTGACAAAGTACAGGATAAAGGTACAATATTGGCAGATAGCCGGGTTGACAGTTATATCAGAAATGCACGGGAAGCATTAAAGATATTTGATGAAATGGATAAAAAAGCTAAGAATAAGTTTGGTATTTCTGATGACTCTAATAATGGTATAATTGTATCTAAAGCTGGTACTGATTTGGGGAAAGAGGATAAAACCGTTAGTCCGGATAAAACTGCTGATCCAGATTACAATGGACAGATTATTTCCTTAAAGGAAAGATATGCTGCAGGGAAAATACTTAAGGAAGAATATGAAAAACAATTGGATCAGTTGGAACTTGCCCATTTAGAATTCCGGCTGAAGAACTTCAAAGGAACTGAGGAAAAGCGTCAGGAATTAGAGCAAAAAATTGCTGATAAAAAAGTGTCTATCCGGGAAAAATGGAACAAAGAGGAAAAAAGTAAGTCCAAAGAATATGTTGCTTCGTTATTGGCTGAAAATGATGACTTATCAAGGAAAGAAAAATTGTCTTATCGGGAACGGCTGAAAAAAGCGGGTATTTTTGAAAAGGACCGAGGGAAATTAACTGAAAACGAATTGAAAGCATTGGAAATTTTAGAAAGTCAACATGAGGCTAATTTAAAAAAAATTCAGATCGATGCCCAGAAGAAAAAAACAGACGAATACCAGAAAGGGATTGATTCCCGGATCAAACAAAGGGAAAACGAAAATTCAACAGAACTGACACTTTTACAAGTTAAACATGCACAGGAAATAGCAGATTACCAAGGTAGCAAATATGGCTTAACTCTTCTGAAAAAGAAACAGCATAAGGAAGAGTTGGAACTTACTGAAAAGCAAGCTACCGAAATGATCAACTTGCTGAATGAAATTTTTGTTGGTATTGATATTGATGAATTTGATTTAGAGGATTTGGTTTTAACTGATGAACAAAAAGTTGCTTTGGAAAAGAAATTAGCGGATGTAAAAAAGGCAGTTGCTGATACGAAGGGACAATTAAAAAAGCCGATAGACAAAGTACATTAGGGGATAATACTGATATTCTTGGAATGACTCAGGATAAATGGGATGAGTTTTATACAAATTTGGAAAACGGTAAATTCGGAATAGAAGAATTAGTTGCTACAGTTGGAGTTTTGCAATCTGCCTGGAAGACCTTTGATAAGTTTAGAACTGCTCAGGAAAAGAAAGAACTAAAACGATACGAACAAAAAACCAAAAAAGAAAAGGCTGCTCTAGATCAAAAATTAGATGCCGGAACAATTTCCCAGGAACAATATAATGCAAGAACTTCACAGTTAGATACTGATCTGGACGCAAAGAAGGAAGCTTTAGAAAAAAAACAGGCTAAACGGCAGAAAGGAATGGCTATCATAGATTCAATGATTAATACATCGGTTGGTGTTACTGCAGCTTTGCGTACAACGCCGATTTGGCTGGGTATTGCTTTAGCTTCTGTCGTTGGTGCAATGGGTGCAGCCGAAACAGCATTAATTGCAGCTCAGCAATATGCTAAAGGAAAATACCCTGTGATTGGTGATGATGATGGGATGACTTATCAGGCCGATTATGCCGGGGATAACCTTCATACCGGTATTTATCAGCAACCGACTTTGGGGTTATTCTCTGAAAAAGAACCTGAAATGGTGGTGGATGGAGCGACTACTCGTAAACTTGTATTTCATTATCCGCAAATTTATGAGAGTATTATGGATGTTGCTCATGGCCGGACGCCTCAGTTTGCTAATGGGAAATATCCTTCTAACACTACCACGATTTCAACTGACCCGGAAATAATTAATTCCAATGATCCAGAAATGAAAGAACTTCTTCGCAAAAATATACAAATGATGGAAGCCCTTATGAATATGCAAGTAGTGATTCCTATGTACGGACGGAATGGGCTTATGAAAGCAATAAAGAAAGCTGAGAAATTTGAACAAAATACAACTTACTGATGTTAACGATTTTGATAGATGGTAAACAAGCTGTTTTACCGGAAGGAAATGACATAGAGATTAAATTGATTAATTTTATCCTGGAAGACAGACAAGAAGACACAACCTATCCCCTTACGCTGCCTTTAAAAGCGAACAGGCATATATTTGGTTTTCCTGAACGTATCAGTAATAATAATTTTATTCAGGAATTTCTGGCAATTGTACGTTTCGGTCCCTATTTAATATTGGCTGGCCGTACTGTGATAACTGATATAACGGACACTGAAATAGAATTATTTATTGCTACCGACAATAAAAGTTTTTGGGGAGATCAGTCTGATCGTTATATAGATACACTTGAATTAGGTTCGGAAATTTTGATAATACCAACAACTTCTGGGGCACTCTTTCTAATTCTGTCCGGGACAATAATAAATACGTTTGTGTACAACTTTGGGATGCTAATTACAATGTTCCAGGGAAGATTCCCAACTATTATAACAGATGGGATGCTAAAGCGCAAAAATTAATGAAAACGTGGGGAGTTTATGAAAACACCTATTGCCCATTCTTGCGGCTGATCAATCTTATTGAATTAGTTTTAAAAGCAGCTGGATATTCTATCCGGATCAATGATCTTGATAAAATACCAGGCTTCCGTGACGTACTTGTTGTTCACCGCCGTTCTATAACTTTAGGACAGCTTACCCTGCACTATAATCGGATTGTTCCCCATCTTACAATCCGGCAATTATTTGAAGAATTAGAAAGAAAGTTTTCAATCCGTCTTTTTGTATCTGAAGGGAGTAAAGAAATTTTTATCCGTTCTGTCGCTATAATAAGAACAGATACGACAATAAGTTTAAAAGTTTATGACGGTATCAGGAAGACTTTTGAAAAAGAGGATCCCAAAAAAGAAGAGGAAGAAAAGAAAAGCTACAAATTCATAGATAAAGAAGTAGTTGATTCATATTTAGACAGATACCGGAATGATCTGCAATATACTGATGGAGACGAAGAAAATCTTGAAACAATAGAATGTATATCTACTATAGTGGGTACTAGGATTAATTCGGATGTTGTTACCGAAGATGATACTACCGGTTCAACAATTATTCCGGGTGTACATGTTGGATACGATGTATTAGCTATGGATACAGAGGTTGCAGATCCGACAGAATTCCGGTTAACTGTATATCGTGGACTTTTAAACCGGGCTATTCAAGGTCCGGAAGCCGACAAAGTAAAATATGGTTTTGTACCTATCGCTACACCTGGAGAGATAGCTGACAGCACAAATAAACTTAGTTTATTCTGGACTGGAGGAACCGGACTTTTTGAAACCTTTCAAAAAATTCGTATTAAAACGATGATAGGTTTTAACCAGATACATGAATTGACTTTAATACCCTCGATTGATAACCTGGCAAAGGTACAGGATTTCTTTTCACATAATGTGATCATCCAAAACCAGAGATATATTGTCAAAGAACAAAATATAAAACTTTCGTCTAAAGGAATACCAGAACATACAATTACAGCTTATCCGCTTTAACAACAAGCAAACATTTTGTCCTTTTATCTTCCTTTGCTGCCTTGTAATTTTGAAACAAAGAAAACTATATGACCATTGAGCAACGACCGGATATTTTAAATTTTAGCGGGAATATAAAAGACTTTATTATTTCCGGGGTAGCAGATGTTAACTTCCTTTTATCGTTGAATGGACTTACGATATTAAATGAGGTCTATGAATGTGATGCTGCAGGTAAAATTCAGATCAGAATAAATGAGATCGTAAAAAATTTCTTATCCGTGTCTGTTCCAGCTTACGATGAAGAATTATTTATACAATTAAATGCCTGTAAAGAATTTAAAGCAACCGTAAAAGACCAGGTGATTGAATTTACTGTTCTTTCCGGCGGTGTTGAATTTCTAACGGAAACAGTAACTGAATTTTTACAACGTAATTTCCTGACTTGGCAACCTCAGATAAAAAATATCATTGCCAGACAGCCGGAATGGTTATCTTTCTATGCTGTAGCTGATGCTGTTTTAAAGGTTCAGGCTTATTTCGCAGATGAAACTTCTTCTGTTAAAACAACTGCTTTAGCTGCAGGTCAGCTTTATACAGCCAACCTTAACTATGATAAAGTTAGTAGCTACTTTGACAAAAAAGTAGGATATTACGACGTTTGGATTGAAGTCGCAGGCCAAAGAACTACGTACATTCAACGTTATGTCCTAATCCGGGAACCCGATACAGCTCAGCTTTATATCTTCGAAAATAGTCTCGGAGGTATAGATAGTTTTCTTTGTACCGGTATTTTCTCAATTAAGTCACAAACAGAAGCTACGATTGGTACAATACAGGATATAACCAGCGAAGCAGATAATGAATATTCTGTTATTTATACTCAGAATACTGGTTATTTGCCTAATCGGGAATATGCAAAATGGCTTCACGACTTTTTTATCTCAGATCAACGTTATCATATTGCCGATAATCTTATCAGACAGATATTTATAGAAGATTCTGAAAATGATTTCAAAATAGGAGAAATAAATACTTTTGAATTTGAATTCAGATACACGGCTCAGACAAAATTCAATCGGGTTATTCGCGATCGGGACTCCCTTCCAGAACTGTTGGAATTTCCTCAAGCGGATGAACTTTTTTTTTTGACGCCCCGATTGTCTGAATATCCGTTAACACCTTACTCTGATGATCTTATTTTTCCTGTTCAGCATCCTTATACCGGGAAGTGGTCGCACCTTCCGGCCAGCCTTTTTAGGCCTGGAATTGGTAGTGGCTGTGATCTGATCGATGACCTGACTTCTACCCGTACGGATGCTGGTTTAACCGCTAACATGGGCCGGTACTTGAAGAGTTTAATTGACAGCAAAGCTTCAAATTGGGATTCTATAACTGGTAAGCCTGATCTTTTTCCTCCGGCTGCTCATCATCATTTAATTTCAGATGTAAGCAATTTACAGGAATCGTTATCAGCTAAACTGGATCAGGCTGTTTGGGATAACTACTTTTATGAAAAAGATGGTCAGCTTTATTGTAAAACTGATTTTATTTCAGAGAAAAGTGTTTCAGCTTACGGCCTGGGGCCGGACGGATCATCCGGAGGCAGTTGGGACTTGATCGATGATCTGACTTCTACCCGTACCGATGCCGGATTGACTGCAAATATGGGGCGGTACTTGAAGAGTTTGATTGACGGCAAAGCCTCTTCTTGGAACACAATTATCGGTAAACCTGATCTTTTTCCTCCTTCAGCTCATACGCATCCTTATTTGCCACTTACGGGTGGAATTCTTACTGGTGACTTAACGGCAGGAACAATAACGGCTAACGGCTATTTACGGAGTATATTAAATAATCAGGTAGTTGAGATAGGTAGTCGTAACAACGGTTTTTGCCATTATATTACAACTGCTCAAAAGCATTATTTTAATACGCATGTTTATGTTAAAGGAGATGTGTATGCCGGGACAGACTATAATAGGCGTTTGGCCTATGCAGACGAATTAACAAATGCGGTTCTTTATGGCGAGGTAGGTATAGATGCTACTGGTCTGGATCAGAACAAATGGTATCCTGTATCTATTTGGCTTGGAGGGGCACATGACCAGGTTGAAATTCGGGTAATTGTATCACTACAGGGAAATAAACCTTCTTGGGCAACACACGGATCTGGATTTAGTTGTCGTTTTGTGGAAGTCGTGAATGGTGCTGGGTGGGGAACCAATGATGTAAATCGCCGGATTCTTTGTAACGATTATAGTTTCGCTCCTGCCCATCCCATTGGAGGTGTAACCCAAAACACAATGGGTAGTTTTGAGATTATCTATGTCCGGGGAGGAGGTTATTATTATTTTCATGTTTCTACAGGAGCGACTCCTACACTGCATACTTCGGGTTATAATTGGGTAAACAGTGCTTATTCATATTCTGCTCCGATCCGGGATTCTATTTTGAATGATAATTGGCAGTGGACTGGTTCGGCTGATCTTATAAATCGTGCAAATAAACTTAAAACTGCCCGTACACTTTGGGGACAAAGTTTCGATGGTACTGGGAATGTGTCCGGAGAATTATCTGGAGTAAGCGGGATATCTTTTGCTGCAACAGGACATTATGGCATGGATGAATATGGAAATATGCAAGCGACATCCACTTTAACAGCAAATCACTGGAATGTATATAATGCAAGTCGTGTAAGTGTTTTGTGTGTAAACGCAGCGAGTTTGGGTGTTGGCATTGGAACAACGGCTCCTTCCTACAAATTAGATGTAAAGGGAGATATTTTATCTTCTGCCTGGTTGCGCACAGTTGGTTCTTGTGGATGGTATAATAATACTTATTCCGGGGGGATTCATATGTCGGATTCTACTTATGTACGAATTTATAATAATAAGCGTTTTTACGTAAGCAACAATGAACCTTTTAGTGTTCTGACAGAAGGGAGCTTTACCAGGCAGGGGTATGCAGGGGCATCTTGGAACAACGGTTACGGAGCTCTGAACGTTGAAATAGCTAATAATACATCGCAAACGCCTTTGATTATAGCATATCGGGCCGGACAACTTCCTTTCGTAACTGGGGCAAATCGTCTTTTCGCCTTGGAGTTACTTAATAATGGATCAACAATGAATTGGTGTTTTGGCGGAGTCCGGAGATTTGAATTTACGAGTACAGGTAATTTTATTGCTGTGGGTGAAATTACAGCCTACTCTGCTTCTGATCGGCGCTTAAAAGAGAATATACGCCCTCTAAATGGCCGGGCTTCTGCCCTTTTGAAACGGCTGAATCCTGTTGAATTTTACTGGAGTGACACCGCACTAAAGCTGAATCCGGCAAAGCATCGGCATGATTTCAGTTTTATTGCAGATGAATTTGGTCAGGTTTTTCCTTGGGCTGTGGGTACAATCTACGAACAATATAAGTCGATTGACAAAGATATAGTTGTTCCGCTTCTCGTTGCCGGACACAACGAAACTAATTACAAAATAGACAGATTGCAACAAAGGATAGAAAAATTAGAAAGAATTGGAGGTATAAAATGACAGTTTTAGCGACTACCGGAATAAGCGTTACCTTAGTAAAAAATACATTAGGTGCTGCTACAAATAATGTCGGACAGCTTTGCCGACATGCTAATGTCAACATTTTTTCTAAAAATAAGCCAGTAAGTTATCCGGCCAATGTGATCGATGAAATTACAAATTGGTGGAAAGGCGCTGATCAGAAGTGCGGAATTAACATGGAGGTTATAAACAAGGACCTTTCCAATTTTGATTCGGCGAATTGGAAATACCTTCCGCCAACGGGAGAAAGTAACAGTCCTTACCGTTTAGGAGATTTTAGAGGCTATGATACAAATAAATTCCCTACCGTATACATGCAGCCAATCCAGTCAAAATATAGCTTGTACAATAGCAAAAGTCTGACATTCCGACTATATGTCAATTCATCTTATTCTACCCTTTTGGATCATAGAGATATACCGGAGTTGTCAAATAGTTTTTTGGGCTTGGTCATTAAGAGCCCCTCCGGAGAAATGTGGATTTTGACTTCTGATACTACAATAGGATCAGTGGACTATTCCGGCTGTCCTATCACGATAGATTTTTCGCTGCTGACCTTTAATGTAAATTCATTATACGGGGAAACACTTACCTTATATTTCTTTATTTCTAATATAAAGGGAATAGGCGTATTGACGTCTTGGGATGGAGCTATGGTCCCGAAGGCATTGTTTCATAACGAAACATATAAGAATAAATTTGAGATAATGCTTAGTAATAGTTTTGATCTCTATACTGCAGCAATTAAGAAATTTAACAATTCTAATGCTTTTTATCAGTCTTTTGTATTTGTTACATACCCTTACTACTCGATAACGACCTGTACAATTGAAATAGAGTTAAAGAATAAAAGTTCCGGGACCGTTATTTTCGGGCGTTCCGATAGTAATAATTTCATTGTTTTTTCTCAAACCTTTAAAGGTACAAATGTAAAATTACCAGTTCAGGATTATCTGTACGATGCGTCCGGGAATAAACTTAATAGTGGTGTTGTGCTTACTACTGGACAGTCGGCAACAGTTAAGATCATTGGACAATTTCTAAGTATGAATCAATACGGGCAAATAATTGATTCCACCGCTCAAGTTTCGTTCCGTACACAGATGAGCATAAACATTGGAAATACCATCATTTCCAGCGTAAGTTTTCAGGCAAAAAATTATTAATCTTAATACTATAGTTATGTTTACAATTACAAGCGAACGACGTAACCTTCAGATCGAAGGCGTATACGATCAGATTAAATTAGTTGGTAATACAGAAATTACAGGAAGCAATATCAATTCACTTTCCGGCTCTGTTTACGACGAAAACAATGTCTATTTAGGTAGTTTTAATGCAGGCACTAACATTTCCGTTAACGTTGAGAACAAAGAAAATGCCGGAGTAATGAGCCAGATCGCACAAGCAGTTTGCTCATTACTTACAGAGCTGTCTGATTCTTTACAGGAAGGAGGTCAGGCATGAAAAATACAAAGGAAATCAAGCCGGATACTGTAGACTTTACGCCTTTACGTAAGGGAGATATTATTGAGTTGAACAGTGTTTTAGGGAGTATTAAATCAGACAAATTAGATAAAGATTTAATGTTTTCGTTATTAATGAATAAGTTTCAGCTAAGCCGGGAAATTGCTATTATTGACGAAGACCGGCAAAAAGTAGTCAAAGAATTGAATCCGTTTGGTAAGAAGCCCATATCGGAACTAAATGAAAGATATACGGAATTCATGAATAACTACCTTTCTCAGCAGGTTCCTCTCGAATTAAAAAAAATAACTCAGGATCAACTGTTGAGTCTGGCTGAAAATAACAGCTTGACAATTCAGCAGCTTGAAATTTTAAATTGTTTGGTGTAATAAAATCTCATGTTCCAGATATTAAAAAAGTGAGAAATGGGGAAAATGTATTGCATAATGACAAATGTGTTTATTGCACTCTGTGCTTACCTTACCCCCATGCGGGAAGTATTTTACTGTATGCTTTTTTTTGTGCTTATCGACCTTATCGTAGGGATTGTGGCAAGCAGTAAGAACGGCATCAGGCGAAGTTCCGGCGAGGGCGGAAAAGTGTAGGTAAATTACTTTGCTATATGGGGGCTATCCTGTTAGCTTACGTAGCTGAAAAAACTTTTGCCGGGGATGGTATCGGTTCATACAAATTAGTCGGGGGCTTTATTTGTCTGGTAGAATTTATCTCGATACTTGAAAATATGGCAACTATCACAGGGAATCCAATCTTTCTAAAAATCATCCGCCTGATAAGAGGTAGCAAAGGTGATGTTATCAAAGAGATTTTGGACGAAAAAAATGAAAAAAAATGAATAGAAATGAAATTATTAAACAACTGAAAGAGTTTTTTATCATTCAAGAGTTAGTATGTCCACATACTTATAGAAAATTTGGAGAATTAGCATGGCAATTTTTAGATACGGAACTGCTGCACACGCTGCTGATCGTGCGTCGTGATGTTCTGAAAGTACCAGTTTTTGTGAATAATTGGGATTCCGGCGGTTCTTTTTCTCAGAGGGGATTCCGCTGTAATATCTGCCAATTGGCTAAGGATAAAACAAAGGCGGGAAAGATATATTTATCTGCACATTGTAACGGTGCGGGAGTGGACTTTGACACTAAAGGCATAGCGGCGGAGCAGGTGCGGAACAAGATTGCAGCAAATCTGCATTTACTGCCTTATCCGATTAGACTTGAAAAAGGTGTGAACTGGGTACACCTTGACATATACGACGATGGCAATGGTGAAACTATAAATTACTTTTTAGGATGAGATACTTAATTGTTATAATTATTATACTTGGAGTAGCGCTTGCTACATCCGTTAAGAGTTGCAGCACTATCCTGCGGGATCGGGAACGCCTTTCAGATAATCAAAGATCGTTGCTGTCTTCTGTTGAATATTATCGTACTGCCGATAGTCTTTCCGCTGCCTCGGTGGAAAAACTCTCTTTTTCAAATGCTGAATTTTCCCGGTACTGCTCCGAACTGAAAGAAACAGTTGAAAGTCTTAATTTGAAAGTAAAACGATTACAAGCTATCAGCCAAACGGCAACAGAAACAGAGTATCTGATAAAAACTGAAATCCGGGATAGTGTTATTCCCGGCAAAACTGATACAGTGCGTTGTATTGATTATCGTAACGACTATCTGGTTTTAGTTGGGTGTATGAATAACGGTTATTTCTCTGGAAAGGTTGAGAACCGGGATACAATCATCCAAATAATTCATCGGATACCTCGAAAATTTTGGTTTCTCCGATGGGGAACAAAAGCCATCCGGCAGGAAGTTATTAGCAAGAATCCATATAGCCGGATAACTTATACGGAGTACATTGAATTGAAAAAGTAAAGAATAATCTTATTTTACAATTGAAGTTATTATATTTGTGGCTGATGCAGCGGCATCTGTTTTTTAGAAATTATTGTAGTTAAGTTTAGGTTTTCATCCACAAAAGACCAATTAAAGATGAAACGGAAATCTGAACTTGTCAGCTACGTATATAATACGTGTCTGCGAGTTCATTCCGTTTCTGGCATTGGTCTGCCTGTGGATGGATGAAGGAGTAGGCACGTTTTTTTAATAAATATAAAGCTTGGGATGAAGGGAGATTGGTGAGTAGGCTACATTGTAGGGATAACCAATGTGGCTGGGGGGAAGATCGCCGGATCTTCCCCTTTTTATATCTTATCTAAATTTGGAAATTTTTCCTGGATGTCTTTATTCACCACTCCTAATTTATGTTTGAGATAAATTTCCGTTGTTTGTATAGAGGTATGTCCATTCTGATCACGAAGAGCCAACATGTTAATATCACTGTCTGCTGCCAATGAGTTACCAGTATGTTTCCAGCTATAAAGTTTATAACTATCCGGCATATTCAAATTCTTCCGGAAAGCGTTAAAGCGGTTCTTCAGGTTATTCTTTCCCAGACATTCTGGTCCCGGACTATATTCCTTTCCAAATACGTAATAATCCGGATTATGCTGCTGTAATTGGTAATCATTTCTTAGTTTCAGCAAAAAATGTTTGGGAATAGTCGCATACCGTTCCCGGTTTGTCTTTGCCCGAAAGCGATCCACGTTAATCAACCCTCTGGCAAAGTCAATATCCCGTATTTTCAGTAATCTCAGTTCCTTCCCTGGCCGCAAGAAACAATACGTCTGAAATTCGATTGCCAGCCATAACTGCGGATCCTCTTGGGAGATTATATCTCGGAAAGTCTCGATATCCCAGGCTGCGATTGGCCGGGGTGCCATATCTTTATCGGCGCCATGAGGTGTATTGTAAACCGGATTTTCAAGAATATGTCCGGTACTTTTTACCCATTCAAACATTTGGCTGACAATTTGTCGGTAATCGGAAATCGTTCCGTTGGCCAATCCTTTTTCTTTTACAAGGTAATTGAAAAATTGCAATATGCGTGCATTGTCAAAAGCTGTAATGTCGATCTGCCCATACTTAGCTTCAGACCATAATGTTAGCATCCGCAATTTACTTACGTAACATTGAATTGTTTTAGGTTCGAGTTTGCCAGGTGCTTGTTTTATTCCGATAAATTCTGAAGCCAAGCGTCTAAAAGTGGCATTTGAAGCCTTTTGCTTGCCATAAATTTCAGCCACAGTTTTATACTGAAGCTGATCTTCATAGATCGCTTCTTCATCATCGAGAAATGGAGTCCATCCCCGTTTCAATTTTTCGGCTAACTCCCGGATCTTTTTTTCGGCACATGCTCTTCGAGCCGTATCATCCATTTTAGATAATCCGGTGTGCTCTTTGAATCGTTTCATCTTATCAGTCCGTGGATCACGGACCGAATAATAGATAAACCATTTTTTTGACAAATCCCCACCGGCATCATTTAGTTTCGGCAGGATTACAATTTTTTTCCGCTTCATGACATTCTGGTTTTTTTAAGCTTCCCAACATCAAAAACCATTTTGTCAACTTTTTGTCAACTCCTCAGAAATTTGTCAACTTTAAACAAAAAACGCACTGATTTTCAGTGCGTTCTAAATTTTGTCGAGATGACTGGACTCGAACCAGCGGCCTCCACGTCCCGAACGTGGCGCGCTACCAACTGCGCTACATCTCGATTGCTTCGATTGCGGTTGCAAATGTAATAAAATAATGAATTTATTGTAGTATATTTGTGAAAAATTTTATTCATTAAAATATTGAAATATGGATTCAGTAAGGCAAAATAAAGTTTCACGACTGATACAAAGGGATTTAAGTGAAATGTTCCAGAAGGAATGTAAAGAATATACTGAGGGTGCTATGGTGTCAGTCACTACAGTAAGGGTTAGTCCGGATCTTTCTTACGCTAAGGTGTATTTGAGTATTTTCCCATCTCAGTTGGTTGAAAAGACGATGGATAGCCTGAATGAAAAAAATAAGGCGATTCGTTTTGTATTGGGGAAGAAGGTGGGAAAACAAATGCGGATTATACCGGAATTGCGTTTCTATGTGGACGATAGTCTGGACTATATCGAGAAGATCGATGAATTATTAAAATAATCCGGTGAGTTTTTATGCGTCTGCCTCTGTTCATTGCTAAACGTTATTTGTTTTCACGGAAGAAGCAAAATGCGATCAACATCATATCGGGCATTAGTATGATGGGGGTAGCTATAGGTACGGCTGCCTTGATCGTGATCCTGTCTGTTTTCAACGGTATAGATTTGCTTTTGCAACAAAGTACAGACAATCTGACGCCTGATTTGGTCATCTCCCCTGCAAAAGGAAAATTTATTCATTTTGATACCCTTTATTATAAAGATATGTCCCGGATGAATGGTATTGCCTATTATGATCCGGTGGTGGAAGAAAATACTTTATTGAAATATGGGGATAACCTGAAACCAATCATTTTAAAAGGGATAGGGCAGGAGTATGAGAATCATGTGGATTTCAGCCGGAACATAATGCAAGGGGAGTTTAAGCTGAAAGCAGGGGATTCGTTTTTGGGAGTAGTCGGATATGGAATTGCCCGGGAATTGGGGATCGGGTTAAAATTTCTGACTCCTTTAAAATTTTATTATCCGAATAAAAATTCTTCCTCTCTTCAGTCGGCCTTGAATACAGAGTTTTTATTTCCTTCCGGTTTTTTTTCTTCCCAGCAGGATATTGATTCCAAAATGGTATTGACAGATATTGATTTTGCGCGGCACTTGTTCGGGATAGGGGATCAGATTTCAAAAGTGGAGGTGAAGCTGAACTCCGGAGCTGCAATTGAAGAAATAAAAAAGGATTTGCAATCGCTTGTTGGTCCGGACTTTAAGGTGGAAGATAAATATGAAATCAACCGTTCGTTTTATGCTATGATGAAATCGGAAAAACTGGCTGTTTTTCTGGTATTGCTTTTTATTTTACTGATCGCTTCTTTCAATATTGTCGGTTCTATTTCTATGTTGATTCTGGATAAAAAAGAGGATCTTGGGATATTCAGTGCATTAGGAATGAATACAAAAAAAATTATATCCGTTTTTAAAACCGAAGGGCTTTTGATTACAGTTTCAGGTGCAGTCATAGGTTTTTTTGTCGGGGTGGTGGTATGTTTTTTGCAGGAGAGATATGGTTTTATCAAGTTAGGGGACGGAAGTTATATCATTGAAGCTTATCCGGTGAAATTGGTGTGGGGAGATATAGTGCTGATCATGGGTACAGTTTTGCTGATAGGCTATATAGCTTCTTATTTTCCGGTGAAGTATCTGGTTAATAAGTTGATAGGTCAAAAAGGATTGTAATATGAAGAAATGGATATTCAGTTTGGGGTTGATATTATGTGTTGTGGTCTGTGGAAAGGCGCAGCAGAAAGATATTTATGCTTTGATTGAGACGAATATGGGGACAATGAAAATAAGGTTATATAATGATACACCTTTGCACCGGGATCATTTTGTTCGTTTGGCCAAGTCCGGGCATTATGACGGAACCTTGTTTTACCGTGTAATTAAAAATTTTATTATACAGGGCGGTTCTTCCGATAGCCGGGGAGCCCGTCCGGGGCAGTTTATCGGTTTTGGTGAACCCATGATTCTTGATGCTGAAATCAAATCGCATCATTATCATAAAAAAGGGGCTCTGGCCGCTCCGCGCCAACCGGACCGGGTAAACTTTTTCAAAGAATCGGATATATCCCAGTTTTATATTGTACATGGAAAGAAATATACGGAGGAAGAGTTGGATATCATTGAAAAATCGGTTAATGTACCTATAAAAAATGCCATTCAGAAAAAATATTACACACCAGAAAAAAAAGCGGTGCTGGATTCTTTAAGAAAGCTGAAAAAAGTGGCTGAGTTCAGGGAAATAGCCGGTAAGATAAAACAGGATATTGCTTTTGAATGGAATGCGAATTCAGATAAAATAGACATGCCTGAAGATAAACGGGAGGCTTATGAGACACTGGGAGGTGTACATCATCTCGACAAAGAATATACCGTTTTCGGTGAAGTCGTGGAAGGGCTGGAAGTTATAGATAAGATAGCGGCTTTGGAAACCGATAAGAATGACCGTCCGTTAAAAGATGTAACGGTAAAGGTCAAAATATTGGATTAGTTATGGAAAATGAAAAAAAGAAAACTTGGGTACTACTGACCCGGAATATCATATGGGCTGTTGTAATTTTCATATTGTGTGCCATGCCTTCGGAGAATATACCGGATCCTCATCTGAACATTCCTCATTTGGACAAGGTTGTACATTTTGGAATGTTTTTTATTATGGCAATCCTGCTTTGTAATGAACTGGAATACCAAACACGGTTCAGTTTACGGAAGATATATGTGACGACCATTTGTATCGCTTTGATATACGGGGGAGTTATAGAGCTTCTTCAGCAATATTTTTTTAATCGCAGCGGAGATGTACTGGATTTGCTGGCTGATGTTTTCGGAGCTATTGTGGGATGCCTGATGTACCCGGTTTTGAAACGTATGGTAAGAAAAATAAGAGGTAAAAAGGCCTGACGGCTGTTTTAAGATGGAAAAACGAAGTTGTCCGGAAATAACCATTCCGGGCAACTTCATTTTATTAGTTACAGTTTTTCGAAATAAGGTAATCTTTCCGGACCTGCTTCAATGGTGATGGTTTTTCCTCCCCGGAGGATTTTCCCGGTATCATCCTTCCATTTTCCTTTGGGTAATTTTACCGTACGTGTTTCTTTTGTTGTCAGGATAGGGGTGACCATATATTTATCGCCCAGCATGAACTGGTCTTTACATTCGGCATATCCCTGATGGGGAAACATGTATTCCATATGTCGGACAATAGGTTCTCCGGTTTTTGCCGAATGCCGGGCGCATTCAAGTATGTAATTTCCCATTTTGACATGGAGGTGAGCCATATCCCGGCAGATTGCCAGATTTTCTTTATTGAGTATGCGCCAGGGGGCAACAGAGAATTGCATCATAGGCATAAGGGTATGTATCTGGGCCGAACGGACAATGAGTAATTCATCGAATTTTTTGACATGAATAAAAGCTGAATTCTGTCCTCCGCCAATCATATCCGGGCAGGTATAGGCGTATCCCATTAAGCCTGCAGCCAGCATATCTGGAATAAGCAGATTCGCGGCTCTCCAGGAATAATCTTTGTCACCTAATCGTTGTACGAGCGGCTGGCCCCCCATTTTCCAACAGGCCCGGTACTCGTTGAAAGGAAAATGTAATCCGACTTCAGCCCATTTTTGGGTATGATCGACATACTGAGCTTCCTTGTGGTAACTGTCAATAGGGGTGCCGCTCATATAGCTGACATCACCCGCGTCCAGTTTAAAGCCATCAATCCCGTATTTTTCCTGTACTTCTTTCAGTTGCGCGATGAAATGGTCAAAAGCCTTCGGATTGGTCAGGTCATAACAGGCACTATAGCCATTCCACCATTGTATCAGGGCTGTTTCGTGGCTGTTTTTTCTTTTCAAAAGATATCCTTTTGCTTCAAGTTCTCTGAATTCAGGACTATCCGGACTGACGAAAGGACAGACCCACAACATGATTTTGAAACCCAGTTTATGTAAATAATCGGTCATTCCCCGGGGATCCGAAATTTTTCCGGTTTAAATTCGAAATTACCGTAATATTTTTGCCAGTTATCATCCACCATTAAAACTCCTGTCGGGAAATCGTTCCGGATAATATTTTCAGCATAGTTGATAATATCCTTTTGGTTTTGGTTATACATGAGCTCAATCCAGGTATTGTATTGAGGCATAGAGAAGAACAATGAATCGGGTAGTTTCCCGGAAGGAGGGAAATGGGTACTGGAAGCCGCCAGATAAGCCTCACGCAGGGTCGTCCCGGCCTGAACGATCTCTATGGGACGGATGGCGGAAATAGAGAGAGTATCTTTTTGAAAGGAAAATTGAAAAGGAGCATCACACCAGATGTATCTTCCTTGATTGGATACAAAAAAAGGTACTCCCTGATTATTGAAATTTTGTGTGTTGAGATCGTAGACCGTTGAAGTGGTGTGCCAGGGCATGGCTGATCCTTTTGCAACCAAACCTCCCCACCATTTTTCACCTTCTAAAAGCGGGATTTTTGTTTCCAGGGTTGTTTGGGCTGAGAGTGTAAAAGCTGTCCAGCAAAACAGAATTGAAAGAAGGAATTGTTTTTTCATATTATCTTAATTAAGATTCATTTGTCCGGAATTCCGGAACAGATAAAAATGATTGTTCAGAGATTTTCTTTTTTGCAAACATAGTTAAAAATCTTTTTTGCAATTCGGCTTTCTGATAGGAAACTCAAATATATTTTTTCTAACTTTGTCCCCCGGTAACCAAAAGATGAGAAGATGTTAGATAAGATCAATCAGTTGATTGCAGAAATTTCCGGATTTTCTGCTCATACTTTGGAAGAAGTGGAACAATTCCGGATTAAACATTTGAGCAAAAAGGGAACAATTGCTTTATTATTTGAAGATTTTAAGAATGTTGCTCCGGAGCAGAAAAAAGATATAGGCAAAGCTTTGAATGAATTGAAAGCAGCTGCCCAGGCTAAAGTAAATGAGTTGAAAGACCAGCTTTGCAATACGGACAGCGGATCGTCCGGAATGGATCTGACTTTGCCCGGTGATCCATTGAAACTGGGGAGCCGGCATCCTTTATCTATTGTTAGAAATGAGATTTTATCCATTTTTGATAAATTAGGTTTTACGATTTCCGAAGGACCGGAGATAGAAGATGACTGGCATAATTTTTCCGCACTGAACTTCCCGGAAGAGCATCCGGCCCGGGATATGCAGGATACTTTTTTTATTGAAAAAGATCCGGATATTGTATTACACACACATACTTCATCTGTGCAGGTCAGAGATATGGAGACACACGAATTGCCGATCCGTTTGGTTACTCCCGGCCGGGTATTCAGGAATGAGGCTATTTCGGCCCGGGCTCATTGTATCTTTCATCAGATTGAAGCCCTGTATATTGATGAAAATGTCTCTTTTGCTGATCTGAAGCAAACATTGACCTATTTTGCTAAAGAATTATTTGGTCCGGATACGCAGATTCGTTTACGTCCTTCTTATTTTCCGTTTACAGAACCGTCGGCAGAAATGGATGTATCCTGTTCTCTTTGCCACGGCAAAGGCTGTAATGTGTGTAAAGGTACAGGCTGGCTGGAAATTCTGGGATGTGGGATGGTCGATCCCAATGTACTGGAGTTGAATGGGATTGATAAAGAAAAATACACCGGTTTTGCTTTGGGAATGGGAGTGGAACGGATTACGATGTTGAAATACGGTATCCGGGATCTGCGTTTGTTTTTTGAAAACGACCTTCGTTTTCTGGAACAGTTTACGGCAGCTATATAATCCGGCTAAAAGCATAAAATACAGACAGAGAAAGCCTCGCTTTCTCTGTTTTTGTTTATATTTGGGTCAGATTGTAAATAGTAGAATGAAATTATCGGGGATGCAGGAAATCGAACGGAAATTTTTAGTAAAGGGAGATTTTAAAACAGGAGCTTCGGCTGTTTTGCCTATTTCTCAGGGATATTTATCCTCTGTACCGGGAAGAAATGTCCGTATCCGTTTAAGTGGTGATAAGGCTTATCTGACCATTAAGGGACCTTCTGAGGACAATGGGTTGAGCCGGTTTGAATGGGAAAAAGAGATTTCTCCGGAAGAGGCAAAAGAATTAATAAAACTTTGTGAGCCGGGAGTCATTGAAAAGTTGCGTTATCTGGTACCTGCCGGGAAGCATATTTATGAAGTGGATGAGTTTCATGGGGATAATGAAGGTTTGGTCGTGGCTGAAATTGAATTGTCAACTTCAGGAGAGGCTTTTGTAAAGCCGGAATGGTTGGGGAAAGAAGTGACGGGAGACAAACGGTATTATAATTCCTCTTTAATTAAAAATCCTTATAAAAATTGGAGAGGAAATGAATAGGGTGAGATACGTTTTGATTTGTGGATTTTTTATCGGACTGTTATTACCAGGACGGGCAATTACATTTTCAAAAACGGATAGTTTGGTTTTGAATAAGTTTAAAATATATGCATGCCAAAAGGACTTGGCTCAACAATCTGTGGGCCGGCGTATTGACCTGATCGGAAGGTTTTTTCTGGGGAAACCTTATAAATCGGGAACCTTGAATGTGGTAAAAGAAGAAATGCCGGTTATTAACCTCCGGGAATTGGATTGTGTCACTTTTGTGGAAAATGTACTTGCACTGGCTTTTCTGAACAGGTATGATTCCATTTTTGAAAGCAGTTTTGTTGACAATATTGTAAAATTAAGGTATCGTAACGGACAGATAACAGATTATGCTTCCCGTCTTCATTATTCTACTGATTGGCTTTACGAAATGGAACGCCTTCATTACCTGAATGATGTGACGAAACAGCTGGGAGGGATACCCTATTCCATTGAAGTCGGGTTTATGTCTAAGCATCCTGAGAAATATCCTGCATTGGCACAGTCAAAGGAATTGGTAACAGAGATACGGGATATTGAAACTGCAATTAATAAACGTACGTACTATTACATACCCAAATCAAAAATCGCAGGTATAACGGATAAGATCCGGGCCGGTGATATTGTTCTGATCACGACAAATATAAAAGGGCTGGACACATCTCATTTGGGGATAGCTCTGAAAAAAGGGGGGAAAACCTATCTGATGCATGCTTCCAGTTCTATAGGAAAAGTAATGATCAGTACGGAGCCGCTGGAGATTTATATGGCAGATATCCCGTCTCAGACTGGAATCATTGTAGCCCGTCCCAGTGGGTTTCCGGGAGAGGAATGGCTGGAAATGCCATAGGAAGGGTTTGGCATAAAAATTGATTGAAATAATAAAAATAAATCTAAAAAATAACCTTATGAGACGAATTGCTATTACATTATTCTGTTTGGGACTTATTTTGCTTTTTTCGGGTTGTGCGAATAATCGGAAAGTGACCCGTGTAGATACAGCTGAGGTTGTTGATTTAAGCGGACGATGGAATGATACGGATTCAAGGTTAGTATCGAATGAAATGATAAATGACCTGCTTATGGCCAAATGGATCCCTTCTTATGAATTAAGACATGATGGGAAAAGACCCGTTGTGATTGTCGGGACCGTACAGAATAAAAGTCATGAACATATCGATTCGGAAACCTTTATAAAAGATCTGGAACGGGCGATTGTAAACAACGGAAGTGTGCGGTTGGTGCAGGCCGGGGCTAAGCGGGAAGAATTGAGGGATGAACGTGAGCAACAGAATAAGGGGTATGTTTTACCTGAAACGGCTAAGAAATGGGGCCGTGAATTGGGCGCCGATTTTATGCTTCAGGGAACGATAAACAGCATTGTTGATTCTTATAAAAAGAATAAAGTGGTTTATTATCAGGTAGACCTTGAATTGACGGATTTGGAAAGCGGAGAAATTGTATGGATGGGAAGTAAGAAAATTAAGAAAACAGTTTCAGACCGTTTTTGATTAAATTTTCTTTGTTTTAATTCTGATTTTGATGAGCCGATTCCTTGTATTTTTGCTGGGCTGTCTTTTTTTATTTTCAGGTTGTGCCACATGGTACAACCGGACGGCTGCGTTTCAGACGGCTGTTTCCAAAGGTGAATTTGAGCAGGCTGACAAGCTGCTTCAGAAGGATAAACAGATGGCTCGGAGTAAAAATAAAATCCTTTTTTATCTGAATCAGGGATATGTGGATTTTATGCTGAACCGTCCTCAGGAAAGTAATGCAGCATTTGAACGGGCAGAAGTGCTGATCGATGAAACTGTACGGCATCCGGCAGTGCAGGCTGCAGTATTATTGAGTAATCCTGAAATTTTGCCCTATAAACCTGAGGATTTTGAAGTGATCATGGTTAATTTTTATAAAGCCATGAATTATCTTCAGCTTGATGATATGGAGGAGGCTTTGGTTGAGGTAAAAAAAATCAATATCAAGTTAAATCAATTGAATGACAAATATCCGGATCATAAGAACCGTTATCAGAGGGATGCTTTTGCCCATTTGTTAATGGGTTTGATTTATGATGCCTCAGGGAATTACAACGATGCATTCATTGCTTACCGAAATGCCTATGAAACTTATGAATCCGATTATATAAAGAATTTTGGACTGGGAGCTCCTCAGCAATTAAAAGAAGATCTGTTGCGGACAGCTTATCTTTGTGGTTTTAAAGCTGAATTGGCAACTTATGAAAAAGCTTTCGGGCAGAATTATGTCCCTAAACCCTTTCCTGAAGACGGAGAGTTGGTGTTATTCTGGCTGAATGGACAAGGACCTGTAAAATCGGAATGGGGACTGGATTTTGTAAAGCAAAAGGGGGAAGGTGGAGCTATCGTATTTCATAATGCCGAATACGGGTTGAGTTTTCCTTTCTTTTGGGATTCCGGTTATTCCGAACAAGAAAAGAGTTCTCTGGCCGATCTGAAAGTCGTCAGAGTGGCTTTTCCTAAATATGTTGAACGTCCTTTGTTTTATACGAAGGGAACGGTTCTTTACAACGGGCAGGTTTATGCTCTGGAAATGGCGGAAGATATCAATCAGATCGCTTTTAAAACATTGCATGACCGTATGGTGAGAGAGATGGCAAGTTCTTTACTTCGTTTGGCGACAAAACAAAGTGTGGAATATGTTGCTTCAAAGCAGAATGACTGGTTGGGTTTGGCTGTAGGGTTGGTAAATGCTTTTACAGAAAAAGCGGACACCCGTAACTGGCAGACACTGCCCTATGCAATATCTTACACCCGGATTCCGTTGAAAGGAGCAGAAAATTCACTTGAACTTCATTTTGCTTCTCCTCAAGTGCAACCCCTGACGGAAAAAATGGTTGTTGCCGGGAAGAAGAAAATGACACAATTCCGGGTATATTCGACCTTATAAGAATCTGATCATGATCTGTATTTTTCTCCGTCTTCTTCCATCATGCTCAGATAGCTCCAGTATCTGCTTTCGCTGATTTCTCCTTCCTGGACGGCTTTTATTACAGCGCATCCGGGTTCATGGGTATGGGTGCAGTTATAGAAGCGGCAATCGGCTGAGGTTTTGAAAATTTCAGGAAAGAAATGGGATATCTCTTCTTTTTTCATGTCAATAATTCCAAAACTCCTTAATCCAGGAGTATCAATGATATATCCTTCATTACTTAATGGGAACATTTCAGCGAATGTAGTCGTGTGCTTACCTGTGTCGTGGGTATCTGATATGGAACTGACTTTTAAGTTCAAAGAAGGTTCTATCCGGTTAATGAGAGTGGATTTCCCCACTCCAGACATACCGGATAATACAGTGGTTTTTTTTGACAACAAGCTCCGGAATTGATCTATGTTTTCCTGTTTTTCGGCAGAAACGCTATAACAGGCATAACCTATTGCCTTATAGATGTCAATGAGTTCCTGCATTTTAGCCAGGTCGTTTTCGTCATATATATCAATTTTGTTGAAAATGATTGAGGCCGGGATATTATAAGCTTCGGCTGTTGCCAGGAAACGATCGATGAAAACAGTTGGGGTCTGCGGATGGTTGATAGTGGTTATCAGTAAAGCCTGGTCTATATTGGCAGCGATGATATGAGCTTCTTTGGAGAGGTTGGTTGATTTGCGTATGATGTAATTGCGCCGTTCATGGATACAGGTGATACTATATTCTCCGTTGTCATAATCCAGGTCTACACAATCGCCGACAGCGACAGGATTGGTTGTCCGTATTCCCTTCAGACGGAGTTTTCCGCGAATCCGGCATTCTATCTGTTCTCCGTTTCCTTTTCTGACCAAATACCAGCTTCCTGTTGATTTAATAACGATGCCTGTTTCCATATATTCATTTTTACAGAGCAAAGATAACCGACTTTTTTCCTATTTTTGTAGAAAAATAGAAAGAAATGAAATTGGTGTTTGCAACAAACAATAAGCACAAGCTGGAAGAAATTAACCGGATACTGGGAAGCAGGTTTGAGATCATATCATTGGAAGACATTGGTTGCCGTGATGATATCCCTGAAGACTATGAAACATTGCAGGAAAATGCTCTGGAAAAGGCCCGTTACGTAAAAGAACATTATGGTTATGATTGTTTTGCCGATGATACAGGACTGGAAATTGAAGCTTTGGGAAATCGGCCGGGAGTATATTCGGCCCGTTATGCCGGCTTGGCAAAAGACTCTCAGGCGAATATGCTGAAGGTGCTTGGGGAAATGGAGGGAGAAACAAACCGCAGGGCTCAGTTCCGTACTGTTATTGCCTTGATACTGGAAGGGAAAGAATACTGTTTTGAGGGGAAGGTTACCGGAGAAATTTTAACTCAGCAACAGGGTAAAACCGGTTTCGGTTATGATCCTATATTCCGTCCGGAAGGTTATGCTTTAAGCTTTGCAGAGATGTCTATGGATGAAAAAAATACGATCAGCCACCGGGGACGGGCTGTACAAAAACTGGCTGATTTTCTGTCTGAAAAATGGAAGTCGTAACGGGAATTATATTAAAAACCCAGAATTATACCGACAATCAAAAAATTGTTTGCGTTTTTTCTAAAGAAAGGGGATATATGACTTTTATTTCTCCTTCTTTTGTTTTCAAACGTAATAATAGTCGTACAGGTGTTTGTATGCAAATTACCGAGGTGGAATATTACGACAATCCGAAAGGGGCTTTTTATAAACTGAAAACACTTACACCTATCATTAATAATGCGGCTGTCTATCTGGATCTTTATAAAATGAATATTGCCCTTTTATGGAGTGAAATATTGAATTTGCTTTTGAAAAGGGAGCAAAAGAATGAAGATCTTTTCGATTTTATCCGTCGTTCAGTGGAATATCTGAATACAACGACCGGAGATATTGCCAATTTTAATTTGTTTTTTCTATACCGGCTGGTTGCTTTTATGGGATTCCGCATTAATACAGAAACCTATAGTGAAGGAGCTGTATTTAATATAAATGATGGAAATTTTATGCCTGTTGATTCGCAGATATCCTACATCTCAGGCCCTAATGCAGCCAAAGCTATTTATAGATTTTGTACCTGCAGGGTGGAGGAACTGAAAAATATGCCTTTAGACCGGAAAAGCAGAAGCATTTTATTAGATATCGTTTTGCTTTTTTTTAGCATTCATCTTAATCTTGATTTTAATATCAAAAGTATTGATGTATTACGTGAAGTGTTTAATGAATAATTACTGATTGTCAGGATTTTCATTATTTATTTCCTTTTTTTTATAATTCCGCACTATGATTTTATAAATTCAGGTTTCTGGCAGATTATACTTTGTCGGAATGAAATTGTATGTTATGAAAAAACGGGGTAAGGATCATTTTTTCTTTTAATAAAGGATTAGGATCAAAAAAATAGAGTAAGTATCGTTATATTTATTCAAAAATGTTACTTTTATCACTTTCAAAGTGTAGCGTTGCGATGAAAATACAAATAAAGAATCTGAATAAGATTTATCCGGATGGCCATAAGGCTCTGGACGATTTGAGTCTGGACATTGAGCCTGGCATGTTTGGATTGTTGGGGCCGAATGGGGCAGGAAAAACGACTTTGATGCGGATTATGACCCTGTTACAGGGGGCTACTTCCGGGACGATCTATTTTGATGACTATGATATTGCCAAGGATCGTAAAGCTATCCGTTCAATCTTGGGGTATTTACCTCAGGATTTCCGTTTTTTTGAGAAATTGAAAGTATGGGAATTCCTGGATTATGGGGCGTCTTTGGCCGGATTGAAAGGGACCCGCCATAGGGGGGAGGTCGTTGATGAAATGTTGCGTAAAGTGGGGCTTTTTGAAGTGCGCGATCGTTGGGCCAATAAGCTTTCGGGAGGAATGAAGCGTCGTTTGGGCATAGCCCAGGCCATTATCGGTGCCCCTAAAGTAATTATTGTGGATGAACCGACGACAGGATTGGACCCGGAAGAACGAATCCGTTTCAGGAATATTTTGTCGGATGTCAGTGGTCAGGACGTTATTATTATTCTTTCCACCCATATCGTGGGGGATATTTCCAGTACTTGTAAAAAATTGGCTTTATTGAACCGGGGAAAATTGAAATTTGAAGGTTCTCCCGATGATATGATCGAATTGGCTCAGGGAAAAGTCTGGGAGGTG
>JARCFY010000277.1:0-37355 GCA_029233225.1 Lepidodactylus listeri | reverse complement strand
CCAAATTCCTATGGTGTAGTGAGAGAATTTGTGGGTCATGGTATTGGAAAAGATATGCATGAAGATCCGCAGGTACCCAATTATGGAAAAAGAGGATATGGCACTCTATTGAAAAAAGGTATGTGCATTGCCATCGAACCAATGATAACATTGGGTGCTCGACAAATAGTAATGGAGAGAGATGGATGGACAGTACGTACCCGCGATAGAAAATGTGCCGCTCACTTTGAGCATACAGTTGCAATAGGAGTTGGGAAGGCAGATATTTTGTCCTCATTTGAATATGTCGAACAAGTATTAGGAGATAAAGCAATTTAATATGGCAAAGCAATCCGCAATAGAACAAGATGGAGTTATAGTTGAAGCATTGTCTAATGCAATGTTTCGTGTTGAGCTAGAAAACGGGCATGAAATTACTGCTCATATCTCTGGCAAGATGAGAATGCATTACATTAAAATATTACCCGGGGATAAGGTCAGAGTAGAGATGTCTCCTTATGACTTATCTAAAGGAAGAATCGTTTTTAGATACAAATAAAAAAGAAATAAGATATGAAAGTAAGAGCATCATTAAAGAAACGTACGCCGGAATGCAAAATCGTTAGACGAAATGGCCGTTTGTATGTTATTAACAAGAAAAATCCTAAGTATAAACAACGTCAAGGATAATTTATTATTTTTGCAAAAAAAATAATTTAGTATATGGCTATAAGAATAGTTGGTGTAGATTTGCCTCAGAATAAGAGAGGCGAGATTGCGTTAACCTATGTATATGGTATTGGACGCAGCAGTTCAGCAAAAATCTTGGATAAGGCTGGTGTTGACAGAGATTTGAAAGTAAAAGACTGGTCAGATGATCAGGCAGCTAAAATCCGTGAAATCATTGGTGCTGAATATAAAGTAGAAGGTGATCTTCGTTCAGAAGTACAATTGAACATTAAGCGATTAATGGATATTGGTTGCTATCGTGGTGTGCGTCATCGTATTGGTCTGCCGGTTCGTGGTCAGAGCACTAAGAACAACGCTCGTACACGTAAGGGAAGAAAGAAAACAGTTGCAAATAAGAAAAAAGCTACTAAATAATAATTGTTGATATGGCAAAAAAAACAGTCGCAGCCAAGAAAAGAAATGTGAAGGTTGATGCTAATGGACAGTTGCATGTTCATTCTTCATTCAACAACATCATTGTATCTCTGGCAAATAGTGAAGGTCAGATTATCTCATGGTCTTCTGCAGGTAAGATGGGATTTAGAGGTTCTAAAAAGAATACTCCTTATGCAGCACAGATGGCTGCACAAGATTGCGCTAAGATAGCGTTTGATCTTGGCCTGAGAAAGGTGAAAGCTTATGTTAAGGGTCCTGGAAACGGACGTGAGTCTGCTATCAGAACTATTCACGGAGCAGGTATCGAAGTTACTGAAATAATCGATGTAACTCCGCTTCCACACAACGGTTGTCGTCCTCCAAAGAGAAGAAGAGTTTAATAGATAACCTATTTTTATATGTAACTTGATTTTGTTAATAATGGATTGCACTTCCTTTCTGTAATCGCGGCTGCAACAAATTAAGTTCATTAGTAACAATTAAATTAGAAAAAGAAATGGCTAGATATACTGGACCAAAATCAAGAATTGCCCGTAAATTCGGTGAAGGAATCTTTGGAGCAGATAAAGTTTTATCTAAGAAAAATTATCCTCCCGGACAGCATGGTAACAACAGAAGAAGAAAGACTTCTGAGTACGGTATCATGTTGGCAGAAAAACAAAAAGCTAAATATACTTACGGTGTATTGGAAAAACAATTCCGTAACCTGTTTGAAAAGGCTGCAAGTGCTAACGGTATTACCGGTGAAATCTTGTTGCAGAGTTTAGAGGCTCGCCTTGACAACGTGGTGTTCCGTTTGGGTATTGCTCCGACTCGTGCTGCTGCTCGTCAGTTGGTAGGTCACAAGCACATTACAGTAGATGGAAAAGTAGTTAATATTCCTTCATTTTCTGTAAAACCCGGTCAGATTGTAGGTGTACGCGAAAGATCTAAATCATTGGAAGTGATTGCTAATTCACTTGCAGGATTCAATCATAGCAAATATCCTTGGTTGGAATGGGATGAAACTTCTAAGGTAGGTAAATTGTTACATATACCTGAAAGAGCAGACATTCCTGAAAACATTAAAGAACACTTGATCGTTGAATTGTACTCTAAATAATAATTAATTTCATGGCGATATTAG
Organism: Lepidodactylus listeri; assembly: GCA_029233225.1. NCBI lineage: Eukaryota > Metazoa > Chordata > Lepidosauria > Squamata > Gekkonidae > Lepidodactylus > Lepidodactylus listeri. The sequence goes on along the minus strand of JARCFY010000277.1, from coordinate 35,125 downwards.
CATTTCAAAAACCTGATAAAGTATTAATGTTGGAAGCGGACTCCAGATTTGGAAAATTTGAGTTCCGTCCACTCGAACCCGGTTTCGGTATTACCGTAGGTAATGCTTTACGCCGTATTCTTCTTTCTTCATTGGAAGGATTCGCAATCAATACGATTAAGATCGAAGGTGTAGAACATGAGTTCGCATCTGTACCCGGTGTTTAAAGAAGATGTGACCAACATTATCTTAAATCTGAAGCAAGTCAGATTTAAGCAAGTAGTAGAAGAATTTGAAAACGAAAAGGTAAGCATTACCGTTGAAAATTCTAGTGAATTTAAGGCAGGTGATATAAGTAAGTATTTGACTGGATTTGAAGTGTTAAATCCTGAATTGGTTATTTGCCATTTAGATTCAAAAGCAACAATGCAGATGGACATTACCATTAACAAGGGTAGAGGATATGTGCCGGCTGACGAAAACCGCGAATACTGTACTGATGTTAATGTAATTCCAATTGATTCTATTTACACACGATACGTAATGTAAAGTATCAGGTAGAAAACTTCCGTGTTGAGCAGAAGACTGACTACGAGAAACTGGTACTGGAAATTACTACCGATGGTTCCATTCATCCGAAGGAAGCTTTGAAAGAAGCTGCTAAAATATTGATTTATCACTTTATGTTGTTCTCTGATGAAAAGATCACTCTTGAAACAGCAGATGTTGACGGCAACGAAGAATTTGATGAAGAAGTATTGCATATGCGCCAGCTGCTTAAGACTAAGCTTGTTGATATGGACCTTTCAGTTCGTGCTTTAAACTGTTTGAAAGCTGCCGATGTAGAAACATTGGGTGACTTGGTACAGTTCAATAAGACTGATCTGTTGAAGTTCAGAAACTTCGGAAAGAAATCGCTCACGGAGCTTGATGATTTGCTCGAGGGTCTGAGTCTGTCGTTTGGAACAGATATTTCTAAATATAAATTAGATAAAGAATAAAAAATGAGACACAATAAGAAATTCAATCATTTAGGTCGTACTGCTTCTCATAGAAGTGCTATGTTATCTAACATGGCTTGTTCTTTGATCAAGCACAAAAGAATCACTACGACTGTCGCAAAGGCAAAAGCTTTGAAGAAATTCGTTGAGCCTTTAATTACAAAGTCTAAAGACGACACTACTAATTCACGTCGTGTTGTATTTAGCAACTTGCAAGATAAGATTGCTGTAACGGAGTTGTTCAAAGAAATCTCTGTAAAAGTAGCAGATCGTCCGGGTGGTTACACTCGTATCATCAAGACTGGTAACCGTCTGGGTGACAACGCAGAAATGTGCTTCATCGAATTGGTAGATTACGATGAAAACATGGCTAAGACTGCAACTGCTAAGAAAGCAACTCGTACTCGTCGTTCTAAGAAGAATGCAGCCGCTACAGAAGCTCCTGCTGCTCCTGCAGCAGAAACTACAGAGGAAGCCCCTAAAGCTGAGTAATCTGTATACATCATATATTAAAAGCCATAGCTTTCAAAGCTATGGCTTTTTTTGTTAGATTGAGAAAACAGGAAGTTGCCGGCACAATTAAACCTCTTTGGACTTACATTATTTATTCTTTTCATAGAAGCTTCCGTATGATATGGCCTCTTTGGTAAGGTTTTAGATATAGATCTGATAGATTATATTTTAATGCCTCCAAAAATCATTCAAATCCTTCATTATTGTATAAGCTATTGTGTGTCAGTTGAAGAGCATGAAGGATTATTCCTCAGATTCCTTCATTATTCCTCATGAATCTTTCAGGGTGCATCTTTGAACAAAATTCCATTGATATTTGTTAATTATTGTATGAAATGAAATCAAAGAAGCTATTTATGTTATCTTTGTAATTCCAATAAATAGAGAGATGAAAGGATTCATAACAGTCATATTATTTTTTCTGTTTGCTTTGGTTTTTGCCAGGACAGAATATATTGATGCAGCTACAGCTACATCAGTAGAGGTATGTACTGTACAGAATACGGATGATGCTCCCAAACATTCTATAAATGAAGATTCTATTATTCCCCTTGATAGCAATAAGGGAATAGCAGATATGGAGGTTGGTGATGCTCACAGCCTGGCCCATCGTGTCAGTGCTTCTGCGGAGCGTATGTATCGTTTCTCCTCCATAGAAACTTCTCAATTTATAAAAACTTTATTGCGCAGAATGGCTACCAGAATGGCCAGTCTAGCCAATTGTCATACCCGTGTGTATGATTCTTCTCGTTGTCTTAACTGGGATGATGCTTGTGAGCATTATATCTTCGGCATGAGGCGTATTCTCATTTAGCATTTTATTCTTTTACCAATTATTTCTTTTTGTGGTTTTATCTTGCCAATGGAGGTGAGATGTAACCTTACGTGAGTTATTATATATTTAATTAGTAAAGAATAAAATTTTAATTATTATGAGTAATACTGTTTCAGCTGAAGCAACCTTGTTTTCAACAACACATCCTGATATTGTAAAACGTACCAGCGTTTCATCTGTTATTATATCTGCAATCCTTTGTGTGGTAGGTGCCGGTGCATTTGTGACCTCCTTAAAGATGGGGGATTCTTCCTCTACCATGAGTATGATGTTTATGGCCGGAGGAACCATTCTGTTTCTGTGGGCTGTTTTCCGTCTTTTCTGGCGAAGTAAAGAATGGGTGTATGCACCTACCGGAAGTGTGGCGAAGGAAGGAGCCTGCTTTTTTGATGTATGCGATTTGCAGGCATTGACCGGTGCACTGGAGAAGAAAGGTTTTGCGACAAAAAATGATGTGAAAGTAAAAACAAACGGGAATGTACGTATGGACTATATGATTTCTCAAGATAAGAAATTCGTAGCGGCCCAGTTGTTCCGGTTTATCCCCTATACATACGAACCGGCATCCTCTGTATTCTATTTTACAGGAAATGATGCCAATGCGTTCGTACGTTGTTTGGATACTAATGAATTTTGATTTTCTATGACTCTTTATGTTATGAAGTAAGGTGTGCCTGTGAAGGTCTGCTTTATTTGCTTAAGACGTTAATGTGATAAATTGTCGGGTGGGGTTAGTCGTTGATGATTAGCCCCATCTTTTTCATCAGGAAGCATGCATTCATGTTTTGGGCGACCCCTTCACGGAGCTTGTATGAAAACGTCAGCTCATTGTTGGTAATGTCGGCTTCGAAACAATAGTTCCGTATTTCTTCAGGGAAGTATTCGATTAATTTCCACAGTAGCAGATCGTGGGTTGCAATGATACCGTTCGCTTTCAGTTCCATCAGTTGCCGTACTAGGGCGAAGGAGCCTTTCTGTTTATCCAGCGAATTAGTTCCTTTTAAAATTTCGTCCAGAATGATAAATAATTCTTCTCCGTTGTTCAGCCGGTCTATAATCTGCTTCAGCCGCTTTAATTCGGCGAAGAAGTAAGATTCATTGTCTGCCAGCGAGTCAGACGTCCGCAGGCTTGTTACCAGTTTGGCGGGATATATCATGAGTGAGGAGCAACATACGGGGCTGCCGATGCAGGCTAATACATAATTTACACCGATAGTGCGCAGGTAGGTACTTTTGCCTGCCATATTTGCTCCCGTTATGATGACGAAGAATGGTCTTGAAGGGAGATCGGCATCATTGGTTACACATTGTTGCCGGGACATCAGAGGATGCCCCATTTCTTTGGCAAGGAAGACAAAAGGTTTTTCGGCAATCACCGGATACACATAGTCCGGATGATTATAAGCAAATGTTGCCATAGAGCAGAGGGCGTCTGCTTCTCCCAGCACGTCCAGCCAGTGGAGCAGGTATTTCCCGTATTTATGGCGCCATTGCTCGATGCGCATTACCTGGCGGAGTTGCCAGAACAACGAGCCTTCCAGAAGAATATATAATAGTTGGTTGTTGCGTAAATCCAGTTTGTCCAGTTCGTGCGAGAGTTCTTTCAGAATGCTGGTAGTGGGCTTTCCATTCATGCCAAATTCGGCTTTCAGATGTTTTAGTAAAGGGGCATGCATTTCTTGGTTTTCTATCAAACTGATCAGCTCTGCATAGATGGACAGGATGCGTAATTTTTTGTCATAGACTCTTTGCAGGTTGCTGACGGGCTTGATTAATCCGAAACTGCCTATTACGAATGTGCCGAAGGCCAGTCCGAACCATACCATCGGGATCATTCCGGTGAAAGCTAGTATGGCCAATATACTATTGAGGGAGGGAACCAGCCATAATAACGGGCGGCTCCACCATTTGCTGCTGAAATAGGCGGGGGCTTCTGTCCATTCTTTAATTTCCTCCCGGTCACTTGTCGTACCTTTATAGAGCAAGCCTGTGATGCGGAAAGTTTCGCGGAAGTCGAAATAGGCGGCCAGCTCTTTTATCGCTTCCTGCCGTTGCGTTATTTCCTCCTTTGCTTCCAAGTGGTGTTGCAGCCATTCTGCCAGTCTGTTTTTTCCGAATGAAGTACAGGTACGGTTTAAAGCCTGGAACAGAGAATGTTTTCCGAATAGGTCCAAATCAAAAGAATACCGGTGGGACGGGTTTATAAATTCCTTTCCGCTGTCAAAAGGTTCATAGTTGTTTACCAGGGCCGAAAGTTCATCGCGATTAACCCGTATGCCTGTTTCCAGCCAATCTTTGCGGAAAAACAGCCGATTGTGATACTTTACCAGTGCCAGAAAAGGTACAAAAGTAAATGCTATGATAAGACATACTGTGGGTGCTCCTGCATCATAGAAGTAAATAATTCCTATGATACCCGCCAAAAATAAGAGGACCCTTAGCATGCTGATGCGAAGAATTTTGTTTTTTACCTGGCGGAGCTCTGCATCTGCCTGTTCGATTCGTTGTTGATATTTAGCCTTTAATTCCATAATGATTGGTTGTGGTTCTTGCCATAATGCGTGTAACCCCTTCTGTATACAGGGTGGGGCGAAGAGCCTATAAATTGTTTGCCTGCAAATATATGGAAAAAAAATCTTCTCGCCGTATCTCTTATGTTATTTAGGCTTATCTTATTACTTTAAGAAGCAGAAATAATTAGTGTATCACTTTGGTGATGAAGTTGTATCACACGAGTGATCAAATATCATCACTTAAGTGATGAATCTTTCTAACCTAAGTGAAACGATAAATATGAATAAGAGGAGGAATGAAACTTTAACACAGCTGATAAGGATATTATCAGTAAGAAAAACTATATTTGTCTATATTAAAAGAAGATAAACTACTTGGGACATGAAAAGAACGGCATTCATCTTGTTTATGGTTACTAGTCTGCTCGCGGCCTGCTCACCTTACGGAATGCAAGGAAATCCGGCAGCTGTACAAGCGGGTGCGGCTATCGGTGGAGTATTAGGGGCGATTGTGGGTGACAGAGCCGGTGGATATAACGGTTCTCAATTTGGCGCTTTGCTGGGGACGGTAGCGGGTGCGGCTGTGGGGAATGCCGTAACTACACCGAGGGAGGACACTTATCAAGTAGATGAATATTATGTAAAGACCTATCCGTCTGCTCCCCGCTATGAGAATACGCCTTCTTATGAACCTTCGTCAGGATTGCGAATTATCAATTTGCGATTTATTGATGATAACCGCAACCATGTCATTGATGCGGATGAGGACAGCAAACTGGTTTTCGATATCGTCAATGAGGGAGATGTGCCTGCCTATAATATTACTCCGGTGGTAGAGGAGGTGAGCGACATGAAACATATTCTGATTTCGCCTTCGGTACAGATAGCCTATATGCCTGTCGGGAATCAGATAAGGTATACGGCTACCATCCGCGGAGGCAGGAAGTTGAAGACAGGTCAGGCAGAATTTCGTGTTTTTGCCACAGAGAGCAACGGGGCGGTAACTGAAGTGCATGAGTTTGTCTTGCCTACTCAGAAGAGGATGAAGAGATAACTTCTTCAGGATGCTCCGTTGTGCAAAGTATGGCTGCGGCGCTTCGACGTATGAAGCGGCAAGAATGGACTTACATTGGGTATTTAGCAAGAATAGACAAGTGTATCTGGAAGATAGAATCTATTTTTGCAGTCTAACCCATATAATCTGTAATGAATATACAAGAAAAGAGCAGAACAGAATATCTCTCCAGACTCAACCGGGTCATGGATTACATAGATATGCATCTTGACCAACCGTTAGACCTGAAAGAAATTGCCGGAGTCGCTCATTTTTCGCCTTATCATTTCCATAGAATATTTACCTTTCTGTTAGGGGAGACTCCGACGGGTTACATCCAGCGGCTCAGGATGGAGAAAGCAGCGTGTAAATTGCGCAATGAGCCGTTATTGCCCGTTACTGACGTGGCTTACCATTGTGGCTTTGGCAGTATATCTTTATTCAGCAGAACCTTTAAAAAATATTTCGGTGTCACCCCTACCCAGTTCGGGAGGCTGGAACATTCGGTATATGCTTGCAATGGAAAGCTGTTTAGCAAGAATGGTCAAATGCTTGGCAAGAATGTGACAAGCGGGTTCCATTTAGATTCCGACCTTTGCGGAGTAGAATTAAAAAATATATATTTTATGGAATCAAATGTAGAAATTAAGGAAATGCCGGAAATGAAGGTTGTTTATTGTCGTCAGATCGGACCGTTCCATCTTATTGGTGAGGCTTATGGAAAGTTGGCGCAATGGGCTGTACCTCGTGGGCTGTACATTCCCAATGTTACCAAGACTGTAACCGTGACACATGACGATCCGTCGGTGACGGATTTGGACAAGGTAAGACAAAGTGCTTGCATCCTGGTAAGTGGGGAGGTGAAGGTGGAAGGTGAAATTGGAAAAATGACTATTCCCGGAGGCAGGTATGTAGTGGGACATTTTGAGTTAGGAATGGATGAGTTTCAGAAGGCATGGAATACGATGTGTCATTGGTTCACGGAGAGTGGTTATCAGCAGGGGGACGGATGTACCTATGAATTGTATCATAATGACTATACCACACATCCTGAAAGGAAACATATAGTGGATATTTGTATTCCGATAAAGCTTCTTTAAGGAAAGAGGAATAGGGCTGGAAAAAGGAATTTCTTTTTATTCTATGCCATCGGGCAGACACACGAGACTGCCCGATGGCGCGAAGGTGGACGGAAAGGAGGATTTTCTGCAAGGCTATTTTTTATTGATGATCCCTTGTATCTCCTGCAAAGTCAGATTTCCTGTGATGACGATGAGGGTAAATTCATCTTTTTCATTATTCAGCAGTACAAATTCCTTTTTTCCGCTTTTGTCCCGTTTCAGATAAATGATGGTCTTTTCGCCTGCATCATTTATGCGCATCAGTTCTTCATACCCGTTCTTGGGGCTGATAAAAGCTGTTTCCTGCTTCAGCTTGGTGATGATGTCGGGTTTCTCGCAACTCAGGATTTGGATATTGTCCAGTTTTGAAGCTACTTCGCCTATATTTACCCCTTCTGTCTTCATGTTGGGCATCAGGCTGAGCATGGCTTTTGAGATATAGACTGAGGTTACCCCTTCCATATCGGCGAATTTATCAAAAAAGCTGTCCTGTGCATAGGTGAATAGTGAGCACAAGGAGAGTAGTAAGGTAATGATATATGTACGTTTCATTGCTTTAAGTTATTTATTCGGTTTAATTGTTCATTTACGTTCTCTTGAATCTTTTCGGTGGTTTCCTGCACCGATTCTACTTTCTCTATTCCTTTGTTCAGGCTGGTGGAAAGTATGATAAGTGCTTTTTGCGCCTGCGCATAGGCTTCTTCGGGAGTGGCGCAGGTATCTGGTCGTGCCGTAGTATTGGAATAGGGTTTATACAGATACCCTCCTACGGAGAACAAGATGAGCAGGCTGGCGGCTATACTTCCTATCCATTGCATGCGGATGGTCCGTGTATGTTTTTTTACTTTCAGCGTGCGTTTCTCGCGAGTGTCCCATTCGTCTATCTTGGCATTCAGTCTGCGTTCCAGGTCTTCCGGCACTTCGGGAGCGGGACGGGCCGCCAGCTGCATGAAGATTTCTTTCTCGGCAAGTAAATGAGCCGGAATGTCGTCCTCTTCAGTAAAGAAGCGTTTCAGTTCCTTTTCTTCGGCTTCGCTGGTTTCCCCATCGTAGTATCGGGCCAATAGTTTTTCTATTTCATTTACTTTCATAGTTCATTATTTCATTATATTGTTCACGTATCTTTTTGCGGGCACGGCTCAACAGTACACGTATGTTAATGGTGTTCAGTCCCGTGACCTGTTCTATTTCTTCAAAGGAACAGTCGTTTACATCCCGAAGCAGGATCACCCGTTTTTGTTGTTCGGGCAGTTGCCCGATGAGCCGCTTTACCTGGCTCACTTCATCCCGTTGTTCCACTTCCCGGGCTATGTTGGTGTCCGTCGGGAGGCTCAGTTCTTCGGGGGCGCGTCCGTCTTCATCCGGCTGGCTTCGGCGCAGAACGTCGTAGCACAGATTCTTGATGAGGGTAACGCAGTAGGCTTCGGTGTTCAGTACGTTGGCCAGTTCGTCGCGTTTGTTCCACAATTTCAGATACGCCTCCTGCACCATGTCTTCCGCATCTTGGGTGTTGCCCATTAGCCGGAAGGCTGCCCGGTAGAGCTTGGGGTGGCAAGGTAGAAATTGTTGTTTAAACTCAGCGGCGTCCATGCTTCTTTCCTGTTTCCTGATTTACTAATCGGTCTATATCGTCCTTGGTGAATTTTCCGTTTATCTGTACCAGGGTGCAGTCTTCTTTTCCGGTGCATACGAATAGCAGTTCACGGATGGTTTCCTTTTTTGTTTTCATCAGTACACGTACTTTTTCGCCTTCATCGTTTACACGCATCAGTTCATCGTACCCGTTCAGATTCAGTTTGTTCACTTTCTGGTGAAATCGTTCTTTTACGTTTGCCGTGCAACTTTCCAGATCCAGAACTCTCATAGATTTTATCTTTCCCAGTATTTCAGTACCTTCCTCATGTCCCGCAAACATCTTTCCCAGGGACATCATGAAAGAAGATACGGTGACACAGTCGGCATTCTTCTCGCTGCCAAATTCATTGAAAAGACCGTCGATGCTTTGGGCGTAACCCAGGTGGCAGACGAAGAATAGCAATAGGGTGAATATATACTTTTTCATGGTTTTACTTTGTTTTTTGTTCATACTAAATTTGTTTTTTTTAAAGCGCTTTCAATCAGATAGACGGGGGAGGGAGGAAAGTTGTTACAGGGGAAAGAGGATTTTTTTAATAATGAATCAATGTACTAATTTGCCCATGTGCCAATTATCATGCGGAACAGAGCACAGCCAATTGGCACATTGACACATTGGCAAATTATTCAAAACCGTTCATTATTGTACAAAAAGACTCCGTGAACAGTATAACTCGCTCGATCACTGTGCTTACACCTCTACATTAAAGAGCGGAGTGGATTGTACGGCAGATGTAACGGGTATTGCTGGGGGCTGACAGGAGGGGCAGCCTGTATTTATCAGTTCCGCACGGGCAGCCTCACCCATAGCCATCTGGGAATGAGCCTCCAGAAAAATACCAAAATCTGATAGCGCCAGTCGATAACGGCTACTCTTTTTTTTCGCGAGATGGCTTTTACAATCTGTGAAGCTACTTGGGGAGCATGCATCAGCAGCGGATATTTATCATCTTTCAATAAAGGGGTAGCGACGAATCCGGGGCGGATATCGGTAAAGGTAATGTGTAGTTTGTTCATGTGTGCCAGTTGCTCCAATGCATCTATGTAGGTGTTTTGAAACCGCTTGGTAGCTGAGTAGGCAGGGGCGGACCCCAGACCTTTAGTGCCTGCTATGGAACTGATTACGGCTATATGCCCTTTGCCTGGTTTCTCAAAATAGTGATAAGCGGCATTGAGCATCCGCATGAATCCTGACACATTGGTGGCAGCCGTTTGTAATTCTATGTCGGGGCGGAGTGAAAGATTTTGTTTGCCTATGCCCGAACTGAGCAGGAACAAATCCATGCTTCCCATTTTAGCAATCAGTTGCTCCAATAACAAAGGGGCATCCTCGCGGGTGACATCTATTTTTTGAGTAAATATCTGTTCGGGAGCAGATTGCCGGAGCTTCTCCAATTCTTCCTCTCTGCGCCCTGCTACACCTACTTGCCAACCGGCTTTCAGGTAACATTTGGCCACTTCCAGTCCGATGCCGGAAGTGGCGCCAATGATGATTACCCGTTTCATTCCTTGGTTATTGCAGAGCTTGTTCAATGTCGGCTATGATATCGTTTGCATTCTCGATGCCTACGGACAGGCGGATTAAGTCCGGAGCAACTCCGGCTTCACGCAGTTGTTCATCAGTGAGCTGACGGTGAGTATGGCTGGCGGGATGCAGCACGCAGGTACGTGCGTCGGCCACATGGGTTACGATGCAGATGAATTTCAGTTTGTCCATAAATTCTATCGCTTCCTCACGGGTGCCGTTCAAACCGAAGGCAATCACGCCGCACGAGCCGTTCGGCATATATTTCTGTGCTAGGTCATAGTATTTGCTGCTTTTCAATCCACAATAGTTTACCCATTTCACTTTCGGATGGGCTTCCAGCCATTCGGCCACCTTCTGCGCGTTTTCACAGTGGCGGGGCACACGCAGATGCAAGGTTTCCAATCCCAGATTCAGCAAGAAAGAGTTTTGCGGAGACTGGATGGAGCCGAGGTCACGCATCAGTTGGGCGGTTGCTTTCGTCATGTAAGCCATTTTGCCGAATGCTTTGGTGTAAGTCAGTCCGTGGTAAGATTCGTCGGGCTGGGTCAGACCGGGGAATTTGTCCGCATGGGCTTCCCAGTCAAAGTTACCGCTGTCTACAATGGCACCGCCTACACTGGTGGCATGACCGTCCATATATTTGGTAGTGGAGTGGGTAACGATATCCGCTCCCCATTCAAACGGGCGGCAGTTGATAGGGGTGGCAAAGGTGTTGTCCACAATCAAAGGCACACCATGCTTGTGGGCGATACGTGCAAATTTTTCGATGTCCAGTACGTCGATGCTCGGATTGGAGATAGTTTCGCCGAATAAAGCCTTGGTGTTCGGGCGGAAAGCTTTGTCTATGTCTTCTTCGGATGCATTGGCATCAATGAAAGTACACTCGATGCCTAGTTTTTTCAGTGTGACGCCGAACAGGTTGAATGTACCTCCGTAGATGGTTGACGAGCATACAAAGTGGTCACCAGCCTGACAGATATTGAAAATGGCATAGAAATTAGCAGCCTGACCGGATGAAGTCAGCATAGCCCCCACACCGCCTTCCAGTGCCGCAATTTTAGCGGCAACGGCATCATTGGTCGGGTTTTGCAGGCGTGTATAGAAATATCCGCTTTCTTCCAAATCGAACAAACGCGCCATCTGTTCGCTGGTGTCATACTTGAATGTGGTACTTTGATAAATAGGCAAAACGCGCGGTTCGCCTTTTTTCGGAGTCCAGCCTGCCTGTACGCATAAGGTCTCCCTGCTATACTTCTTATCCATGTTTATTTTGTTATTAAAATTACATATTCATTTATTTCGCAACAAAATTAAGAATAATCTGTCATTTAGGGTTCAATTACTGGGAAAAGTGTTATATTTGAACGATTTTAATTAGCTTAACTATGGCAGAGGATATAAAATTCAGGCATACCATGCCGGTGCAAATACGATTCAGCGATGTAGACCAGTTTGGTCATATGAACAATTCAGTTTACTTTTCTTTGTATGATCTGGCAAAGACTACCTATATAAAAGATGTATTGGGTAGTGCTGACTGGAGCAAATTGGCTATTGTGGTGGCCAATATCAATGCAAATTTCTTTATGCCGGTATTTTTCTCGGATCATCTGGTGATAGAAACGGCAGTGGTACATTTGGGGCACAAGAGTTTTACCTTGTTGCAGCGTGCCGTGACTACGGATACCCATGAGGTGAAGTGTGAGTGTAAAACGGTGATGGTGGGGTATGATCTGGCTAGCAAAGAACCAAAATTGATTTCAGAGGATTATAAGAAGGCTATTTGCAAGTACGAGGAAAAGACGTTGGAGGAACTTTCAAAAGGACAGAAATAGAAAGACGGTATGGAAATGATGCGATGCCTGATCTGTTTGTTTAATAACGGGATCAGATCCGTTATCGTATGAAATATATTTTCAAGCGGACATAATCTGAGTTTAAGAATACTATCATCTCACTATAAAAGCTGGAAAGTTTTATAGTGAGATGATAGTATTTCTATTAAAAGCATTCTCCTTTAATGGTTAGAAGTTTAGGAGATGAATCAAAGTTACCATATAACAGGATTTCTCTTTGAAACATTCCTGTGCCGTCGGGATGGAAAATGATATTTAAACAAGTGGTATCTCCCGGATTTATTTCAGAAATTTCATTTTCAATTTTTAAGCATTCACATGAAAGATCTATATGTTCGATTTTTAAGATATTGCTGCCTGTATTGCTTATCGTGAATTTGCTTCTTTGCTCTTCCCTACAACTGATTTTCCCTAAATCGATCTCATTCGTATTGAATGTAATGGTAGTACTTGTTTCTTCGTCCGGTAATTCATCTCCATAAAAAGAATGTGATACATATTTACCATTATTCAAATGATAGACTCTGGGTATGTTCTTAGCCATGCCCAATTCCATTAATATGGATTTAGTGTCCAGATATACATTGGAATAGTCATTTATATCTTTATTGGCAATTAAATTGAAGGTCTTTTTACTTTTGCATGCAATTATATAAATAGTATCGGTTGAATTATGTATTTCTGACAGCGCTTTGTGTATACACCCTTTGCAACCGCTACCAAGTATGGTGACAAGATGGGTGGCATTGTGGATTTGTGATTTCTCAACTCCAACTTCATCAAACAGTTTTTGAAGGCACTTGTCATTATTTGATGTGCAACCTGACAGGAGTAGCATTACCCATACAAGGATTGAAAGTTTGTTGTTCTTCATTTTTTCCGATCTTGAAGTGTAAAGCATCTGAATATCAGATTGTTTTCGTCAAACTGAGGATTATTTTCGTTATTCTCTGAAATGTACAGTCCTTTTTTGCCAACGAAACACAAGTGACGGGCATAGGTGTTGCCAGAGAATTTTGTTTCACCGATAATTTTATAGTCTTTATTTAGAATGACAATAGAGAAAACTTTGATGTGGGTTGCTGGAAAACGGTTTTATATCATCATCCGGTATCAAGGCGAACCGATAGAATACTTTTCGATATTTATCATACATTAAATGGGAATAGTGTGGTAATTTTCCTTGTATTTGTATATTCTTGAACAAATCTATTTGTCCGTCTTGCAAATGTGGACATGCATGTGGTAAGTAACGGCTTTTGGCATTATATGCGATTTTATGTTTAAAATCCGAGGAAACCATAATACTGTCATATTGTCCTAATGAAATGACAACATTCTCACCTGTATATGTATAACAGATCTCAGGATCATATAATTTGACATTTTTAAATCTTCGTCCTTGTTGAAAATCAAAGGGTAGCGAAGTTCAGTCCATCCTATCTTACCTGTATTAAGGTTGGCAAATGCAAACATTGGGATTTTGTCCCAATCACTTTTCTTTCGGGGATGTCTTAATAGTGATTGGCTGAAATACAGAATAGAATCTTTTATTATGGCAGGTTTATAAGAGTAACTTGAAAAACTAATGTGGTCAAACTCTTGAAAGTTTGCTCCTTTTTCCCAAAAATTAAAAGTCTTTTCTATTTCTCCTTTGTCATTGATTAGCGAAAAAGTTCCGTTCCAACTGGTAATTATGAAATGATTTAAGTTCAGTGGATGGCAACCACTTAGTGCATTCATTCCGTTTGGTCCTTCCTTTTGTAACAGTATGGTTTTTATTAGTTCTTGATTCTTAATATCATAAATATGAATTTTTTGCGAATACTCTGCATCTAAGAAGGAAAGGTACTCGTGCCCATTTTCTTCAAATTGGAATATGGATTGGCTTGCATAATATGTATGTTCGTCTATAGGAAAACAAATTGAGTCTTCAGCTACTAAATTTGTGTTTTTTTCTATGGAGCGTGATGGTGAGTTGCATGCTACCTCAAAGAATAGAAAAAGAACAAATAAGATATTCCACGTGTTTTTCATAATTTATATTAGTTGATAGAAGGATAGTTAATACTCCTTTTTCAAAAATTCTATTATAAAGTATAGTGTTTGAGAATGTATTTTATAATATTGGAATATTAAATACCCTTCAAAAGTCATTTAGATAATTGTCTTTTTATTCAGGCTGTCCCGGACTTGTTGCAAATCCTTCACAATTGTTATGTGCTTCAGCTGCACAATTGTTCTGTGAAAAATTGACACATTTGGCACCTCCGAAATACCAACATCCATTTCCTTCACTAGGTGGAGTACCATAATCATTTCGAGTATTGCCGTTTTCTGTGTTGCTCAGGGGAGATTCATCAAACTTTAATTCTTGTTGAGAAGAATAGATTTTCACGCTGGTCAGACAAAGAATGGTTAGGATTAAAAAGGTGATTTTTTTCATAAGATTTGATTTTAAAGGTTAGTAATATAGTTAACTTCACAAATATACATTAGAATTTTAATAAATCAAATATATGTTGAAATAATTTTCAAAATTAATCGTTGTATATATGATTTTGTTATATATATATGTTTAATATACAGTGATATAATTGAAAGTAACCTTTATTTAATATGTTAAATTTGATATCTTATTTGATACGATGAAAATAAACTTATTTGTTTGAGTCCTAAAATCATTAGTAAAGCTCTTTATGTACCAATTCTTCAAATAGCAGCGCATATTTTGCAACCACTGCTTCGGCATATTTTTTCCCTTTATCAGCACTTGCTTTTTTAGGATTGCCGATACCTGTATCTTGCGATACCTTTTGCCAGTTTCTAGGTATCCATGCCACTTTTTCATTCAGCATTTGTGAAGCGAATTTCTTATAATCACCCTTTCCGGCTTCGTCCAGATTTACCAGTTCGGGATGATAATGCATCATGACAGAAGTTTCCAGTTCATCCGCATGATCACCCGGTTCATCAAAATATTCTTTGGCAGGGATAAAGGCAAACCATTCGCTGCTGGCTATCAGGAAGTCGGGATAGTCCAGTGATAAGTCACGTATCATACTTTTGAATGTATTGCCGCCATGTCCGTTGATAATGACCATTTTGCGGTATCCTTGGGCGTATAGAGAGGCAACTATGTCGCTTAAAATCGCTTTTTGCGTTTCATAACGATAGTGGATACAGAAATCCAGCTCGCGTTGCCCCGGATTCTGTGAACCGGCAGTGACGTAAGGCATGACCATGCAACGAATGCCGTAATGTGTTTTTGCCATTTTTGCAGCATCTAGTGCAATGTCGTGGCTCAAAATGCAGTCAGTCAGATAAGGCAGGTGCAGGTTATGCGGTTCGGTAGCCCCCCAAGGGAGAAGAACCAAATCATATTTCAATGGTTTTACCTTGCCGTAACAGGTTACGGCAAGGTCTAGTTCTTTATTCATTATTTATAAGACTTTTCAAATACTTTCAGGATTTCTTCATCTGTAATGGGGCGTGGATCGAGAGTGAACAACCCTCCCATGGTATCTCTTGCGTTTTGCAGGAATTTCGGGAAATCTTCGGGCTGGATGCCAAATTCGCTCAGCTTGATATGACGTACTCCGCATTCTTTTTGCAGCGTTGTCAATGCATCGATGAAATCGGACGGACGGTTACTCTTTTTCTGAGTCATTACCTCGGCCATTTTCATATAGCGCTTCGTGCAGTCATGGCGGAAAGTTTCGAAATAGGCTTCAGATAAAGCAATGAGTCCGGCTCCATGAGGAAGCTGCGGATAGTAAGCGCTCATGGCATGCTCCAATGAGTGTTCCGAAGTGCAACTGGAAGTCGCTTCCACCATACCTGCCAATGTGCTGGCCCATGCTATCTTGGCACGTGCTTTCAGATTCTTTCCGTCGGCTACGGCTACAGGCAGATATTTGTAAATCAGACGGATGGCCTCTAATGCATAGAGATCACTGATGGGCGTCGCGCAATTGGCTATGAAGCCTTCGGCGGCATGGAAAAAAGCATCGAACCCTTGATAGGCGGTGAGGTGCGGAGGGATGGAAACCATCAGTTCGGGGTCCACAATAGACAGAATGGGGAAGGTCAGTTGGCAACCGAAGCCTATCTTTTCCTGAGCTGTTTCGTGGGTGATTACTGTCCAAGGATCCATTTCCGTTCCGGTTCCGGCGGTGGTGGGGATGGCGATAATGGGAAGTGCTTTGGTTACGGGACGTCCTTTTCCGCTTCCTCCCGATACATAGTCCCAGTAATCACCGTCATTGCAGGCCATTACGGCGATGCTTTTGGCAGAGTCAATTGAACTTCCGCCACCTAGTCCTACCACAAAGTCACATTTTTCTTCGCGGCAGATAGCTGCTGCTTCCATCACGTGTTCTTTGATGGGATTGGGAAGAATTTTGTCGTAGACTATGGTTTCTACATTATTCAGTCTCAGTTGGGCGAGTACTCTTTCCAGATACCCATATTTCCGCATGGAAGTTCCGGAGGAGATGACGACTAATGCCTTCTTGCCCGGCAGTTTCTCACTGGATAATTTCTTGATTTCTCCGCAGCCAAACACTAATTTGGTAGGGATGTACAAACTAAATACAGGATTTGCTTTCATGTTCTTTCGTATTTAAAGTTTCACTGGTAACAAATGTAGGAAAATAATAGTTTGGGTGATTAAGTTAATTGTTAAATTTTACATACTGCCAGACTTTACTCTTCTTCTTTCTATTTGAGATGGATGTTGTTTTTTCGGTTATAGTCGAAAAAAGAAATAGTTAGTGCAATTTATTCGGTTCTACTCAAAAAAAGTTATCTTTGTGGGGAAAGATTCGCAGATGGGCGATAAATGGAAAACTT
This sequence comes from Lepidodactylus listeri, assembly GCA_029233225.1. NCBI lineage: Eukaryota > Metazoa > Chordata > Lepidosauria > Squamata > Gekkonidae > Lepidodactylus > Lepidodactylus listeri. The sequence continues at coordinate 18,236 of JARCFY010000277.1, read as the reverse complement.
TAAAAAAGTATAACTTTGTGGGAGGGGGCAAATATCTATTGGGATTGGAAAGGAAATCTTGTAAGAAGATAAGTTCCGCTTCCTTTTGAATCTGTTGAAGCGGTTTCGTACCCCCATGTTAGGATGTTAATGCACTTACTGCCGTTGGGTGAAGAGCAATGGGTCAGGCGAAGCCGCTTTTTTTATGTTCTATAAAATCCGCTTCTTTAGCCACCCCCCTTGAACTTAATTTATTCATCCTTAAATTGAAAGCTTTATGCAAGCGAAGCTATAAACATCGCAGTTTCTGGTGGGTTTGAAATCGACTGGGCAATCTGCTATTAATAGGTAATAAAATTTATAGCTCCGCAATTGTAAAACGAGAGTTTTATTTAAGTTGTTATTCATAAAAAAGTGGGGGTGAACTCAATACCTAAAGCACGGGCAATACGGAAAAAACTCGAAATCTGAATGTCTGTTTCGCCCTTCTCCACACGAGCAATATAACTTCTTGCTGTACCAACTTTCTCTGCTAACTCTTGTTGGGTTATCTTTAACTCTTTTCGACGATCACGCAATATCTCACCATAATACCATGTAATGGACTTTTCATGGAAAGCGGTTCGAGATTCTGTTCCGGTTTCCCCGTACTTTTTGTCTAATAATTCACCTGCTGTATGCAGCTTTGCCAGCTTGCTTTCATCTAACTTTCTCATCATTCAAATTCCTCCAATGTCTGATTAATCAATTCTAATTGCATCCGTGTATCCTCATTAATATCATTATAATCAGCGAAGACTTCTTCGATATAATTTTTCAACTCCTTCACTTTATTTTGAAGTTCTGAAAACTTGTCAATCTCAGGCAATGCTATTATTTGGCGCACAGCCACGAAAGCACGCATGATGCCCATATTTATTTGAATGGCTGTTTTTGAGTTCAACACGCTGCTGAGCATAGCTACACCTAATTCGGTAAAGGCCAGTGGTATAGCTGATTTGGGACGTTTCAATCGTGATGTCATCACAAATTGTGATGACATGGATTCCCATTCCTCTGATGTGAGCTGAAACATGAAGTCTGTCGGGAAGCGGTCTGTATTACGTTTGACAGACTGGTTCAGTACACGTGTTTCCACTTGGTACATTTCTGCAAGGTCAAAGTCGAGCATCACTTTCTGACCTCTGATTTCGTATATTTTGCTTTGAATGATTTGTAACTGTTCCATTGATTAAAATCTTTGAGTTGCAAAGATAATCAACTCAAAAGTAATGTAGAGATAAAAGTCTGTCAAAAAATGCACTTTTATTTCAGCTTGTCCTCTCAAGTAATCACTTTACAGGTTTCTTTTTCTCCTCCGTGTAACGAACTCTTCGAAAAAGCTGTCGCGGTAACTGCTTCCGATGGCTATCTCATGGGTTTTGATAAAGATATCATTGTTATCGAATGCTTCGATATGCGCCGTGTTTACAACATACGATTTGTTCACCCGCAGGAAAACACTTTTGGGCAGTAAGTCGTACATGGCTTTCAGGTTCATCCGGGTGATGATGCGTTGCTCTTCCAGTTGCAGAATCACGTAGTCTTTCAATCCTTCTACAAAAAGTATATCCTCAAATTTTACTTTGAAGTACTTTCGCTCCGATTTCACAAAGAAATATTCGTCGGCACTCGGTTCTACATCTTCTTTGTTTTCCTGTAGAAGCAGGGAATGATAAGCAAAGGCTTTTTCTGCCGCCTTACGGAATCTTTCCGGGTCAACCGGTTTGATAAGGTAGTCTATGGCATCCACTTCATAGCTATCCAATGCATATTCGGAGTAGGCAGTGGTAAAGATAATGAGTGTCCGTTTGGAGATGGTTTTGGCAAATTCTATTCCGGTAATGCCCGGCATCTGTATGTCCAGAAAGATTAAATCGACAGGAGCTTCCTCCATGAATTTTCCTGCTGAGGCAGCATTGTTGAAAGTGCCTGCCAGCTTTAGAAAGGATATGTCTTTGGTCAAAAGCTCGATGGCTTCACGTGCCAGAGGCTCGTCGTCTACTATGATGCAATTCATAATGTCAGGTATAAGTTTACTTTATAACTATTTTCGTTTTCTACTATGTCAAGCGTATGCCGGTCGGGGTAGAGCAAATCCAGACGGCGGCGGATATTCTTCAATCCCAAACCTCCGGTCTGGTTTGCCGTTTTTTCCTGTGCTTTTACCGGTTTGGAGTTGATGCACTGAAAGGCCAGTTCGTTTTTCCATACCTTAAAGGAAAGATGGACATACGATTCATGCTCGCTGTCCGGATTATGTTTTACGGCGTTCTCTACAAAAGGAATGAACAGAAGGGGGGGAAGGGATACCTTGTCTATCTCTCCTTCCCGGGATATGACGTATTCGAATTTATCCCGTCTTATCTTTTCCAGATTCAGAAAATCATTCAGGAAATGGATGTCCGAGCTTAACAGAACCTTGTCTTTGGAACTGTCATTGATTTGGTAGCGCAGCAAATCTTCCAGTTTGAACAAGAGTTGTGAGGCTTCTTCGGGATTCTTCTTCAGCAGCACGTTGGCATTATTCAGCATATTGAAAAGGAAATGCGGGTTAATCTGCCGTTTCAGGTGTTTCAATTCCGATTGCAGCGTGGTGGATTCCAGTTCGCCGATGCGTTGGTTGTGGCCTATCCAGTGGCACAGTAACAAAAGGGTGGAAGTGCCGGCCAGCATCAGTCCGATGGAGAAGGTGGAGGAAATAAAATTCAAGATAATCAGATAGGTGTCATTCAGTTCCCTGATTCCTCTGAAATCGTATAGAACCGCCTGTAATACCGTAATTCCCAGCAAAATTACTATCACCAGTCCTACAATGCCCGTCAGGTATTTCTGATATTTCCCTTTTTCCAGATAGCGGGGTGCCAATATATAAAGGTTGAAATAGATGACACAGCTGAGGAGCAGATAGTAACTGGCCCATGAAAGGACAGCGGTGATGTCTTTGCCCAGTTTGGCTTCGCCGTCCAAAGAGATATTGAGAGTCATTGTTATCAATATCAGTTGCAGCAGCAGATGCCTGTAAATCCTGAAACGCGGATTCAGCAGAAAATCGGGGATGGTATTTTTATCGGTGTGAAGCATCGGTTAAATTATATTCCTACTTTTAGTGTTACTACATTGTTTGTCATAGCCAGAGAATAAGAATGCTTGTACAGCAATTCGAGACGCCTGTTGATTTTGGAAAAGTCAGTACCGCTAAATACAGACTCCAAATCACAATGGCAGGTAAACAGTATAAAATCATCCCTCACTTCAAATTTTGCCTGGATGGATGCCTGTTTCTGCCGTTCATAAATGCGGATGACTGCCGACTGGACAAAAGTTATGAACAGGAGCGGAGACACGAGCACCGGAAAACTGCTTTTATCGGATGCTATGGTGAAGGTAAAGGCACCGGAATACTTCTGTTCCAACGTGAGATAATCTCTCAGAAACTTTATCTCGGCACTCAACAATACTTTTTCCCTGTTACAGTCATATAGCTGGTATCGGAGCAGCTGGCTCAACCGGATAAGCATATCCGAAGCTTCCTCGCGCTGATATTTTGCCAGGACTCCCGTGCGGTTCAGTATGTTGAAGAGCAGATGCGGATTGACCTGTTCTTTCAGTTGTTCCACTTCCGACTGTATATGTAATCTTTCCAATTGCCCCACTTTCCTGCCGTTTATCATCCAATGTTTCAGAACAACCGTCATAACTCCACCCGTAATGCACAATATGACCAGGATGAATGAAGATAGCATATTGACGAATATCATTGGCGGAGTATAAAAATCATCTATCCGGTCTATACTGGTCAGTACGGTCAATTCCTCGGATGTCTGGATGGTAATCAGCAGGCCGACGGTAAGGACCAGATAAGCGAAATATTTCATATATTGCTTCACCAGCAGGTATTTGGGAAGCAATACATAAAGATTGAAATAACAGACGATAGTGTAACCGGCGAGCAGAAAGAGAAATTGCAGGAACAGTTTGCTTCCCAATATCCCTATTCCTTCCCTCATGGTCATAAAAGTCTGATTGAGGGATATGATGGCCAGGATAGTGATAAACAAAAGATGTCTTGTCATTCTGTATCCGGGTTCAACCAATAGTTTGCGTAAGAAGGAAGAGATGCCCGTTTTATCAAAGTTGTCCATACCGTTTCTTTATGCCGTCAAAAGTAATGCTTTTCTCTGTTAAAATTCAATCTTATAATAAATATTCGGCAAGGAAGTGGTCCCGGTGTTTTCTTCTATCTTGCCGGTTTTGAAATTGTATTCATGGCCGTAATGTTCCTTATATCCTGTGGCGTTCAACAGTTTTACAGCAAACTCATGCGTGCATCTTTTCTTGTTAATTTTGTAGCTGACGGAGAAATTTGTCAGAAACATGGGGGAAAATTGTCTGCTGTAAGCCCTTGTTTCATCATATTGTACTTCTTTGTCGGGATGCTCCATAGTTGCTTCTTCATCTACCGGGGAGTATCTGTCACCTCCCTGAAAGGTAATCTTTGCATTTACGCTCAGCATATTTTGCTTGTTGCGGCCTACCATCCATTCCTTTCCACCCAGCAGGTTGAGGATATAGTTTCGGTTGAACTTGGTGTCGTGCCATATTTTGTCACCTCCGCAATAACGTGAATTGAAGACGGACCCGGTGAACATATAGTAATATCCTTTATTCAGATATCGTTCCAGGGTGAGATCTATGCCTATGTTCCTTCCCCGGCCTTTATTCACCAGTGCATCTTCCACATAGAAATCTTCCCGGTTCAATACGGAATAGGAATCGCCGGCTCTTACCGGTACATCAAACAGTGACTGGTAATAAGGTTCAATCTTCAGAATCATGTCATCGGAGATTTTATAGTCAAATGTCAGCATGAAATGATGGGCTTTGGTAAAGTCAAGGTTTTTGTTTATCCACGCGTTTCCGATTTGGGGAGTCTGGGTATAGTAGACATCCATCTTCTCCATGCGGCTGTGCAGACCGTAAGCCAGTGCAAAAGATGTTTTAGGGGAAGTTTGCCATTTCATGCCGATACGCGGCTCCAAAGTCCAGTTGCTGTTCAATGTCAGGAGTTGTGCATTCAGTCCCAGACTTAAGGTGAAACGGTCGGTCAATCCGATGGAATTGCCGGTGTAGGCAGACAAGAGGCTGGTATTACCATTTCCCATGGAAATGACATTCAGCGGTTGGCTCACAAAAGGTGCAAGGTTCATCTTCATGTCATAGAACATTTGGGTAAAGGTTACTCCTGTCTTGTGGGTGAACTTCGAACTGAATTTATGATTGTATGAAGTGGTGAATACCAGATTGGTGTTTTCACGGGACATATCCAGAAAAGGAGTGGAGTTCAGGTGGTAGTCAAACATATCAATGGAAGCTGTACTCTTGAAATAAGTGGTGGCAAGAGTTGTTTTCAGAAAACCGTTCTCGCCCATCGGATAACGATGGCTGATACCTCCGGCTGCCATATATTGGTCGGTTTTGGAATCGGACCTGTCGCTCAGAAATTCCCATTTGTCTACATCCTCTTCCCGGTCACTGCCGTACTTGTCAAACAGACTGGTGCCCCAGATGGAAAAAGTGCCGGCTTTCCGGGTGGGGAAGTTCAGTTTGAAGTTCAAGTCCTGATAGTCAAAGGCTCCTCCCAAATCGACCATTCCCAGACGGTCCAGCAATCCGGTGGCCGAGTAGCGGTAATTGACGATATAGGATGAATGGTGTTTCCTGCTCAGAGGCCCTTCGGCTGCCAGGTCAAAACCTAACAGACCTGCCTGAAACGTATATTCATTTTTCTGATTGTTTCCGTTTCGTAACCGCATGTCGAATACTCCGGATACGGCATTGCCATATTCTGAGGGGAAGGCTCCGGTGAAGAAGTCCGAATTGCCCAGTACGTGGTTGCTCAAGGAAGAGAGTATGCCGCCGCCCAGTGTGGCAATGTCTGCGTAGTGGTTGGGATTGGGGATTTCTACATCTTCCAGCCGCCATTGCAGCAGGTGGGGGGCATTTCCGTGAATAGAGATGCCGTTATGGGATACGCCCGAAGAAATTCCGGCAAAGGAACTGACCAGGCGTGCCGGGTCATCCATTCCTCCGGCATAACGTGACGATTCTTCCACGCTTAACATACGTGCTCCGCTCAGTGCCATTTTGTTCAGTGCCTGCTCCTTGTTTACTTGCGGCCGTATCACCACTTCATTCAGTTCTTGGGCGTTTTCTGTCATGGCTATTTCCAGATAGACTTCTTTGGCTGAAGAAACCAGTATTTCCCTGATAATGCTGGTTTCGTAACCGATGAATGTGGCTTTTACGGTGTGGCGTCCTACAGGGATGGCTTTTAATGTGAAGTTCCCCTGATGGTCGGTCACGGTTCCTTTGTCGGGGGCGTCTTCCACTTGGATGGTTGCGTAGGCGATGGGGGTTCCGGAGGCTTTGTCGGTCACTGTCCCTCTGATGTTCTGTGTCAGATTTTGTGCAAGTGCGGAAATGCATAGACAAGTCATCAGTAGATATAGTCCTGCCACTTTCCAGCTTTTCAATGATAAGTTTTTGTTCATATTCGTTTTTTTGTGCTTTAATGATGGACAAAGGTAGGTGACGGACAGAGTGCTTGGGGAGTTTGTAGACCAAAGGGGGTGGTTTGTAGATGAAAGGCAGGTTTTAGCGGAAATGTTTGTATGTAGTGGACTTGATATTTAGGGGTGGAAATTTGTATAGAGCTATATTATTAAGGGAAAGGTTTTTATGTCTACTAGGAAACAATTTATAAAAACAGGGATAGCCCGTATAAATTCACTACATTTGTACTTCACAATCCTTTAACCAATAATTAACATAAAGTGAAAGTACACATGGATACTGATTTTGTAAACCTGACAACAGAAAACCTTGCCGATGAACATCTTTGCTGTATCATCCGTAGTAAAAAATCCCATCCGGGTATTGATGCGAAGAGGCAATGGCTGTCCGACCGTCTAAAGGAAGGTCATGTCTTCAGAAAACTGAATGCAAAAGCTACGGTCTTTATTGAATATGCTCCACTTGAAACGGCATGGGTTCCCATCGTTGGCGATAACTATTATTATCTCTATTGCCTGTGGGTTTTGGGCCCTTTCAAAGGCAAAGGGTATGGAAGGTCGTTGATGGAATATTGTATGGCCGATGCTAAAGAAAAAGGCAAGTCCGGCATCTGTATGCTCGGAGCGAAGAAACAGAAGTCCTGGCTTTCAGACCAGTCATTTGCAAAGAAGTTCGGTTTTGAGGTGGTTGATACCACTGAAAGCGGATATGAATTGCTTGCCCTTTCTTTGGACGGAACTACGCCCCGTTTTGCGCAAAATGTCAGACAGCAAGAGATTGAAAGCCGCGAACTGACCATTTATTATGATATGCAATGCCCTTATATCTGTCAAAAGATAGAAATGATAAGACAGTATTGTGAAGGGAATCATGTGCCTGTATCCTTCATCCAGGTAGACACGCTGCAAAAAGCGAAGGCATTGCCTTGCGTCTTCAATAATTGGGCGGTATTCTATAAGGGCCGGTTCGAGACGGTGAATCTATTGTCGGATATGGACTATTTAAAGAGGATACTCAAAAAATGAAAAGACAAGTTCCGGCTTTTCGCTTTTGTATGAAATCATCCGCGAGCAGGAATTGCACTACGAAAATGTACTTTTCATCATATTCAAACTGGTAGGTTTTTACGTCAAAGTGGAGTATCGCACCAGTGAAGGGCGCATAGACCTTGTTTTGCAGACAGACAAATTCATTTATGTAATGGAATTTAAACCAGACGGCACGGCAGAAGAAGCTTTGCAGTAGAAAAATGACAAGCATTATGTCTGCCCTTTCGAAGAGGACGGTCGCAGACTGTTTAAAATCGGTGTGAATTTCAGTGCGAAAACACGGAATATTGAAAAGTGAATGGTAGAATAATTATAGAACTGGAATTGCTTTTAGTAAAATAGAGGAGTAAGAATTACCTGATGCCGAGATGAATTTAATCTATGTCAATAAATAGTTCAAAAAAGAACCGTACCTTTGCACTCGATTGAGACAAAAAATGACGGTACTATGATTAATACATTAACTTCTTTACGGCTCTTTTTTGCGCTGATGGTTTTCGGGGCGCATTGCTATGTAGTCGATCCCAGCTTCTCCACCCATATCTTTAAAGAGGGATTTGTGGGCGTAAGCTTCTTCTTTATACTGAGTGGCTTTATTATAGCATACAATTATCAAAAGAAAATGGAGGAACGGCTGGTGACGAAACGCCGGTTCTGGGTGGCACGTGTTGCCCGCATTTATCCATTGCATGTATTGACTTTGCTGGGAGTAGCTGTAGTAGGCAATTTGTTGACTCCGACGGGTTGGTGTGAAGGGCTGAAACATTTTATTCCTGCATTGTTCCTGTTGCATCCTTTTGTCCCCCGGATGGATTATTTCTTTTATTTCGGCAGTCCCTCGTGGAGCTTGGGATGTGAACAGTTATTCTATTTCCTGTTCCCGTTTTTAGCTTTGTTCTTTATTAAAAAACAAAGATTGATAGGAACTTTGCTGGTATGTGCCGTGGTGGTTCCGGTACTGATGTCGCTGACGGATGAGGCAAATATCCGTGGCTATTGGTATGTGAATCCATTGGCCCGTTTTCCCGATTTTCTGGTAGGTATGTTGCTTTATCAAGCCTATGGATGGTGCCGTTCCAAACAGTTGTCTTTCTCCACCGCTTCCTTGCTCGAAGTGGGAGCCGTGTGCCTCTTCCTGCTCTTTTACTTGGCTTCGGCGGATCTGGTTCCGAAAGTTTATCGTTACTCCTGTTATTACTGGATACCTATTTCATTGGTTCTCCTGATATTCTCTTTGCAGAAAGGGTTCCTTTCGCGCATCCTTTCCAACAAATATCTGGTCATTGGCGGCGATATCAGTTATAGTTTTTATCTGATTCATTTGTGGATTATATTTGCCTACGTGCAGTTGACGACAACTTATGATTGGCACATCAGCCTGTATATCAGCATTCCGTTTATCTTTGCAGTCACAATCGGGTTGAGCCTGCTTTCTTATTATTATTTCGAGAAACCGGCCAACCGCTGGGTAAAACGTATTTTAAATAAATAACAATAACTATTTCATGGAAAAACAATTAGCAGAAAAAACGCCACGCATTGAAGTGGTGGATGCCTTGCGCGGATTCGCGGTAATGGCCATTCTTTTAGTACATAATTTAGAGCATTTCATCTTTCCGGTCTATCCCACGGACCAACCCGCGTGGCTGAATATCTTGAATGACGGAGTATTCAACGTCACTTTCTCTTTGTTCGCCGGAAAAGCGTATGCCATTTTTGCCCTCCTGTTTGGGTTTACTTTCTACATACAGTCGGCCAACCAGCAGCGGAAAGGGAAAGATTTCGGCTATCGCTTTCTTTGGCGTTTGGTATTGCTGGCGGTGTTTGCCACATTGAATGCCGCTTTTTTTCCGGCGGGAGATGTGCTGTTGCTCTTTGTGGTAGTGGGCGTTGTGCTTTTCCTTGTTCGCAAGTGGAGTGATTGCGCCATTCTTATTACGGCTATCCTGTTCCTTTTGCAACCCGTTGAGTGGTATTATTATATAGTAAGCCTGTACGACCCGTCGCACACATTGCCCGATTTGGGAGTAGGTACCATGTATGAAGAAGTAGCGGCTTATACCAAAGAAGGAAACTTTGGGGAATTTTTATGGCAGAATATTACGTTGGGGCAGAAGGCCAGCCTGTATTGGGCACTTGGAGCGGGACGTTTTTGGCAGACCGCGGGTTTGTTCCTGATGGGATTATACATCGGTCGGAAGCAATTGTTTGTCACTTCTGAAGTAAATACCCGTTTTTGGGTAAAGGCGCTCATTATCTCTGCCATTGTCTTTGCCCCTCTTTTTCAATTAAAGGAATTGATAATGGCAAGTGACAGCAATATCATTAAAAGTACAGTAGGAACCGCTTTCGATATGTGGCAGAAGTTTGCCTTCACTGTGGTGCTGGTTGCTTCTTTTGTTCTGCTCTATCAAAAGGCAGGTTTTCAGAAACTTGTGTCCAACCTCCGTTTCTATGGAAAGATGAGTCTGAGTAACTATATCGGACAGTCCATTGCCGGAGCGGTTATTTATTTCCCGTTTGGGCTTTATCTGGCTCCGTATTGCGGATATACGCTGAGTCTGATTATCGGTTTCGTTCTCTTCCTGTTACAGGTTCAGTTCTGTAAATGGTGGTTGAAGAGCCACAAGCAAGGACCGTTGGAAAGTATCTGGCATAAGTGGACTTGGATAGGAACAGGTAAATAGTTATAATCGTTAAGATACGATTCGATTTTATAGTCGGGAGTAACTTCATTTCATCTCAAAAAAGGATTGAAGTTACTTTCGGCTAATTCATTTTTAATGATATGGAACTTGACTTCACAGTTTTGAAGTAATTAGTGTTTCGGTCAGGTTTTTATAGCCATATATCCTGTTGGACACTCCAATAAAATGCTTATCTTTATCCCGTCAAAAAGAATGATATGCAATGAAAACCTCTATTTCATACCTTCCAAAAGCAAAGCAAGATGACCTTTACTATATCTTGACACTGATTCGTACCCATCTGCCACAAGCAGAAATGGTGATTACTATGGTAGTTATGCCCGTAATTCTTATGTAAATTATGATGAACGGGTAGAATTTGGTATTCCTACGTGTTATCGGAGTGATTATGATATTTTAGTAATAACGAATGGGGCCGCAGATAGGAAAGTGGAAGACAAACTGAAGCATATTGACAATTTATACTTCCGTTATCCGGAAAGTCAGACTCCGATCCAGTTTATTCACGATACCGTAAAGAAGGTGAACAGTGACTTGGCAGAAGGCCGGTACTTCTATACCGAAATCAAACGTGACGGAATACTGCTTTATGATAGCGGCAAGTTTAAATTGGAACGTCGGCGTAAACTCCGTTTTGATGAAATCAAACTTCAGGCTGAAGAGTATTTTAAAGATAAGTTTAATAGTTCTGAAGAGTTTCTGTTGTTAGCTAAGTTCAGCTATGAACAGAATCTTTATAAAAAGGCTTCTTTTTTACTTCATCAGGCTTGTGAAAATGCTTATGTGGCTATAAGGTTGGTTTATACGTTAAAGAACAGTAAACTTCATGACTTGGAAAGATTGGGCAAATTAGTGCACAAGTGTTCGGATGATTTAAGTAAAGTCTTTCCTCAGGATACAAAGCAGGAAAAGCATCTTTTCAATATGATAAAAGTTGCCTATATTGAAGGACGCTACAATCCCGACTTCCAGATAACCAAAGAAGATATTGACGCGCTAATACCTAAAGTCGAATTATTGCAGGAAATAACAAGGCGTGTCTGTATGGAGAAAATAGAATATTATGCTGAGGCGGGAAAAATAAATAAAATTCAAGACAATTATTTATCACTTCTCACCCTATTTGAAGCAAATGAACCCAAAATAGACGCGAATCTATCTGTTTTTGGAGTGCAGATACGCTATTTTTGCCAATGAATAAAACTTTAAATCGATTATGAAGAAGCTTATTATTTCATTGGCAATTTTTTGTTGTTCCCTCTCTTTCATCTATGCCCAAAACCTGACTCATTGGGTAAATCCGTTTATTGGAACAGGGGCAGTTAATTCCAGTCTTTCGGGAAACAATTATCCGGGAGCCACAGTCCCTTTTGGTATGGTACAGTTGAGTCCGGATACCCGCGAAGCTCCCGACTGGGCGCAGGCTTCGGGATATGATTATAATGACTCTACCATTTATGGTTTCAGCCATACCCGTTTAAGTGGGACGGGAGCTTCCGATTTTATTGATATATTGATGTTCCCTACGGTCAGTGATAAAACGAAATCAGCTTTCACTCACCAGCAGGAACAGGCACGTCCGGGATATTATCAGGTGTTATTGGATGATGAAGGGATTCAGGCGGAATTGACAGCCTCTGTGCGTGTGGGCGTACATCGTTATACGTATCCGCAGGATAAGGAAGCCAGACTGTGGCTGGACTTGGATCATTCCGCCAATAAAGGAAGCTGGAACCGTCGTATTATCCAGTCACAAATCCGGATCATTTCTCCTACTGAGGTAGAAGGTTATCGTATCATTACCGGATGGGCGAAACTGAGAAAATCTATTTCCATATTGAATTTTCTAAACCGATACACTTTTCTGAATTTCATGACGGAGGCCGGAAATATAAAAATACACCGGTCATTAACGGAACGGATCTTCATGGTTTGTTTACGTTCGATATGCGGCAGGATCAGGAATTGGTGTGTAAAGTAGCCTTGTCACCGGTTTCTATAGAGAACGCCCGTCTGAATATGTCTAAGGAAGTTCCCGGTTGGGATTTTGATAATATTGCTTTTGCTGCCGGAGACAGTTGGGAAAAGGAACTGGAAAAGATAACCGTCCGGGGTACTGATCTGCAGAAAACGATCTTCTACACGGCTTTATATCACACGATGGTCCAGCCCAATACCATGAGTGATGTAAACGGTGAATATATGGCTGCCGATTATACTACACGCAAGGTCGCTGATAAAGAGGTGCATTATTCCACTTTTTCTTTGTGGGATACTTTCAGGGCAGCCCACCCCCTCTATACCTTGATGCACGCTGACCGTACTCCCGATTTTGTGAAAGCATGATGCGTCAATATGATTATTATGGTTATCTGCCTGTGTGGCAATTATGGGGACAAGATAATTATTGCATGATTGGTAACCACTTCCATTCCTGTCATTGTAGATGCTGTTTTGAAGGGTATGGCAGGAGTGGATGAAGAAAAGGTCTATGAGGCAGTTCGTAATAGCTCCATTACTTCTCATCCCAATTCTCCTTTTGAAGTATGGGAGAAATATGGATATATGCCCGAGGATATTCAGACGCAATCTGTTTCTATTACTTTGGAGCAGGCGTTTGATGACTGGTGTGTGGCTCAATTGGCCCGGAAACTGGGAAAAGAAGAAGATTGTAACCGTTTTATGAAGCGCTCCGCTTTCTATCGGAATCTGTTCAATGCCGAAACCAAATTTTTCCAGCCGAAAAATGAAAAAGGAGAATGGATGGAACCTTTCGATCCTTATAAATATGGAGCCAATGGCGGCTATCCTTTCACAGAGGGGAATGCCTGGCAATACTTCTGGTATGTACCCCAGAATATACCCGACTTGATTTCACTGACAGGGGGCAACAAAGCCTTTACCGCAAAATTGGATACTTTCTTCACTGTCAATCATCAAAGTGGTGAACTGAATGACAATGCTTCCGGTTTTGTAGGGCAATATGCGCATGGCAATGAACCGAGCCATCATGTGGCTTATCTGTATGCTTGTGCGGGAGAACCTTGGAAGACACAGAAATATGTGGCGCATATCATGAATGAACTGTACAACGATTCTTCTTCGGGCTATGCCGGTAATGATGATTGCGGGGGAAATGTCTGCTTGGTATGTGTTTGGCGCACTTGGCTTTTATCCGGTAAATCCGGTCAGCGGAGAGTACATTATCGGTACTCCTATGTTGGAGGAAGCGGCTATTCAGTTGCCTGATGGAAAGACTTTTACCATCAAAGCCCCACGTAAAAAGCACAATGAGATTTATATCCGTTCCATGAAACTGAATGGCAAGAAATATACAAAGAATTATATTACCCATCAGGATATTATGAATGGCGGAACGCTGGAGTTTTGTAATGAGTGCCACACCGCGAAAATAATGAATGGTTTGTTGTCCTTTAGTTTGATTATTTTATGAAAAGACCGATATCTGTATGTTTATTGTTCATTAGTTTGAATATTGTAAATGCCTGGGCTCAAAAGGCCCCTGTAGACTATGTTAACCCGATCATCGGAGCAACCACCGCTGATGAGATGGCCGGCTCCGATCACGGACTGGAAAAACATTTCCCGGTGTGTGCACTCCTTTCGGCCTGGTGCAATTGAGTCCCGATACAAAGACCGGAGGAGATAACGGCCCCGGGTATTCCTGGCATCATTCTACCATCGAAGGATTCAGCTTCACCCACATGAGCGGCATCGGTTGGTATGGCGATTTGGGTAATTTCTTGGTTATGCCTACCACGGGAGAACTGCATACGTTCAAAGGTACAGAAGAAAATCCCGAAAGCGGTTACCGTTCCCGTTACTCTCATGACCGTGAGGTGGCGAAGGTGGATGGGTATTCCGTTATGCTGGATGATTATGGTATTCAGGTGGAATTGGCAGCGGCTTCCCGTTCGGGAATGATGCGTTTTACCTATCCTCAGTCTGAGGTTTCCCGCATACAGATAGATTTGGCACGCCGTATCGGTGGTACTTCTACCGAACAATATGTAGAAGTGGAGGACGATTATACCATTAAAGGTTGGATGAAATGTACCCCCGATGGTGGCGGTTGGGGAGATGGGGCAGGACAAGGTAACTATACAGCTTATTTCTATTGCTGCTTTGACTGTCCTTTGAAAAATTTTGGCGTATGGAGTGCGGATATCCCCGAGGGAGTGGAACGTAAGAATGCTTCCAATGATGATCCGGCTTACCATGAATATATCAAGAATGCTCATGTATTTCCCCGGAAAAAGATAGCTCAAGGGAAACATCTAGGCTTTTATACTGAGTTCTCCCACTCGTGAAGGGGAGCAGGCTTTGTTGAAATGCGGCATCTCGTTTGTCAGCATAGAGGGTGCGCGAAAGAATCTGCAAAGCGATATTTCCGATTGGAATTTTGATGGAGTGCGTCAGCGTGCCCGCAGGCAGTGGAATGAGGCTCTCTCGGGTGTACAGGTGGAAGGAGAGGAAAAGGATAAGACTATTTTCTATACATCTTTATATCACACTATGATAGATCCGCGTTGTTTCTCGGATGTGGACGGCGCCTATCCGGGGGCGGATGGCAAGGTGCATTATGCGGATAATTTTATCTATCGTACTATTTTCAGCGGCTTGGATGTATTCCGTAGCCAGTTTCCTTTACAGACCATTATCAATCCCCGGCTGGTGGACGATGAAATAAACTCATTGATTCAACTGGCGGAACTGAGCGGTAAGAATATTTTCCACGTTGGGAATTCTTGAATGCCTATTCGGGTTGTATGGTGGGTAATCCGGCCGTTTCGGTGGTGGCGGATGCTTACAATAAAGGTATCCGGAATTATGATACCCGGAAAGCTTTGGAATATTCTTTGAACACAGTCCGCACATTTGGCAATAATGAGCAGGGATATACGCCGGATGATCTTTCGAAAACGTTGGAGTATGCTTATACGGACTGGTGTGTCAGCACTATGCTGCGTGATAGGGGAAGAGAGCGGGAGCTGAAGCATTTGAACGGAAGGCCCAATCTTATCATCAGGTATGGTGTGATAGTGTGAAATGGTTCCGTGCACGTTCGGCAGATGGTAGCTGGATGCCGTGGAAGGGGCGGAATGTACATTGGCAAGGTTGTATAGAAAGTAATAATTATCAGCAGGGCTGGTTTGTCCGCATGATCTGGAAGGATTGATTTCTCTTATGGGAAAAGAGTACTTTGAACGGGAATTGGTAGCATTCTTCGAGGGAGCAGATGAACGTTTCATGTGGGGGGATTACTATAATCATCCTAACGAGCCTGATCATCAGGTACCTTTCATGTTGAACTATACTTCGCGTCCGTGGCTCACCCAATATTGGACACGGCGTATCTGCCGGAATGCATACGGTGATACAGTGAACGGATTGTGTGGAAATGAGGATGTGGGACAGATGTCTGCCTGGTATATTCTGGCGGCTATGGGATTCCATCCTATTTGTCCCGGCAACAACCGTTATGAACTGACAAGTCCTGTGTTCCGTAAAGTTATTTTGTCTTTAGATAATCGATATTATAAAGGAAGGACATTTACGATCATAGCACATCA
This sequence comes from Lepidodactylus listeri, assembly GCA_029233225.1. Lineage (NCBI taxonomy): Eukaryota > Metazoa > Chordata > Lepidosauria > Squamata > Gekkonidae > Lepidodactylus > Lepidodactylus listeri. The sequence goes on along the minus strand of JARCFY010000277.1, from coordinate 2,291 downwards.
TAATTCTCCGGAGAATGTATATATCCAGTCTGTTTCCTTGAATGGAAGCTTTGAACCGTCTTTGGATTACCCATGAAGAGATAACAAAGGGTGGCGTTCTGGAATTTGTGCTGGAAAAGATCCTAAGCACTGAATCCTCCTTTTATAGGCTGTAATTGAAGCAAAAGAGCCTAAAAATGGCGAAATATTCTCTACCTGATGGGAGAGGTATGTTTACTTTTGCCTTGGAAGAAACTATTAATCATGAAAAATATGAAACATTTAAGACTTATTTGGGAGCAATGGCTTTGGCGCTTTCCGGATGCCAGAGTGCGACTGATTCCTGTGAAACTACAGAATTATGGTATGCCCAGCCGGCAGAAGTTTGGATGGAATCTTTACCTATTGGTAATGGACGCTTGGGAGCTATGACTTATGGTGGGATAGAGGAAGAGAAACTGGCGTTGAATGAATCGACAATGTGGTCCGGCCAGTACAATGAGAACCAGAACATACCTTTCGGACGAGAGAAAATGAACCAGCTCAGAAAGTTGTTCTTTGAGGGAAAACTATCGGAAGGAAACCGTATAGCCGGAGATAATCTTCATGGCAACCAGACTTCTTTCGGAACTCATCTTCCCATTGGAGATTTGAAGATGCAATTCATTTACCCCGAAGGTAAAGTGACCGGCTACCGTCGTTCGTTAAGCTTGGATGAGGCTGTCAGCAGCGTTTCTTTCAACTCGGCGGTGTGAACTATAAACGTGAGTATTTTGCTACAAACCCGGATAATGTTCTCGTACTCCGCTTGACTGCTGATAAGCAAAAGTCCATTACTATGAATATGGGATTGGATTTGATGCGTCAAGCCGATCTTTCTGTAGAAGATAACCAATTGGTATTTACCGGGAAAGTAGATTTTCCCTTGCATGGTCCGGGGCGGAGTCTGTTTTGAAGGAAGAATAGCCGTTCTGGCTGATAATGGAGAGGTAAAGATGGAACAGTCTGGAGTATGTATAAAAGAAGCTGATGCTGTGACTTTGATTGTCGATGTGCGTACCGATTATAAAAGTCCTGATTACAAGACTCTTTGTGCTGATGGCGTGAAGAAGGCTGCAGCTAAATCTTATGATGAATTGAAGCAGGCGCATATAAAGGATTATAACACCCGTTGTACAATCGTGTCTCTATTCATTTCGGGCAAGACGCTAACCGCGCGTTGCCTACGGATGTCCGTTGGAAACAAGTGAAGGAAGGCAAGACTGATACTGGTCTGGATGCCTTGTTCTTCCAGTATGGCCGTTACCTCACCATTGCCAGTTCCCGCGAAAACTCTCCATTGCCCATTGCCTTGCAGGGTTTTTTCAATGACAACAAGGCATGCAACATGGGCTGGACCAATGACTATCATCTGGATATCAATACTGAAACAGAATTATTGGGCAGCCAATGTTGGCAATCTTGCCGAATGTAATGCCCCCCTGTTTACCTATATTAAGGATTTGGCGCATCACGGTGCGAAGACTGCCGAAGTGGTCTATGGATGTAAAGGCTGGACTGCTCACACTACAGCCAATGTCTGGGGATATACTCCCGCCTCCAGTACCATTATTTGGGGGCTGTTCCCGATGGCAGGCTCATGGATAGCTTCCCATCTGTGGACACAATATGAATTTACACAGGACAAGCAATATCTGGCCGAAACGGCCTATCCGCTTTTGAAAGGTAATGCACTGTTCATCCTGGATTTCTTGGCAAAAGACCCGAAGAGTGGTTATCTGATGACAGGGCCGAGCATCTCACCCGAAAACTGGTTCCGTACAGCAGGCGGTGAAGAAATGGTTGCCTCCATGATGCCTGCCTGTGACCGTGAACTGGCCTACGAGATATTGTCGAATTGTGTTCAGGCTTCAGAGATATTGAATACCGACCGCGAGTTTGCCGATAGCCTGCGTACTGCCATCGCCCAACTTCCTCCCATCCAGTTACGTGCCAATGGCGCTATCCGCGAGTGGTTTGAAGATTTCGAAGAAGCACATCCCAACCATCGCCACACTTCCCATCTGCTGGCTTTGTATCCTTTCTCCCAAATTACATTGGAAAAGACTCCCGATCTGGCAGAAGGTGCCCGCAAGACCATTGAAAACCGCTTGTCTGCCGAAAACTGGGAGGATACGGAATGGAGCCGTGCCAATATGATTTGTATGTATGCCCGGTTGAAAGATGCGCAGGAAGCGTATAAGAGTGTCCAATTGTTGCAGGGAAAACTCTCTCGTGAAAATCTGATGACTGTTTCCCCCGGGTGGCATTGC
>JARCFY010000276.1:0-37805 GCA_029233225.1 Lepidodactylus listeri | reverse complement strand
GGGGTGGCCAAACTTGCTTAATGTAAGAGTAAGGCTGCCAAGTCCCCCGGGAGGGCGGGGGAAACACCGATTTTTAATGCTTACCCCTGCTTTTTCAAAATTGGCCACCGGGGGAGGCAATGGCTGCCAGCCTGAACTGCCCTCTCCCTGCCAGGCCTGAACTCTTAAAAGGGAAATGTCTGCAGAGAGCCTGCCCTGCAGTAAAAAGCCTCACCAGACATTTCCCCTTTAAGAGCAGAGGCAGCAAGAGAAAGTCCCGCCCAGAGATTAAGGAGGGACTAGGCTCTTTGTACTGAAGGGCGTGCTTTTGCATGTGGCTTGCAAAGTTGCTGGGGTAAGTGCCTCTGCTAGCTCTTTTCCTTCTCTCTCTCTCTCCCCCTCCCCCTTTCTTTCTTTCTTTTTTCTGTCTGTCTGTCTGTCTGTCTGTGTGTCTCTCTCTCTGTCCCCATCCAGCAGAGGTCTATCAGTGGCTATTATTAGCCACAAGGTCTAAATAGAACACTTTGTCTGGGGCAGTGATGCTCTGCATTCTTGGTGCTTGGGGGGCAACAGTGGGAGGGCTTCTGGAGTTCTGGCCCCGCTGCTGGACCTCCTGAGGGCACCTGGTATTTTTGGCCACTGTGTGACACAGAGTGTTGTACTGGATGGGCTGTTGGCCCGATCCACTGTGGCTTCTCTCCTGTTCTTATGATATGAAAATCATATTTAGCACTTGTGTAGCACTTAGTGCTTCATATTCTGCCGAGATGAGGAAGGATTCAGTAGGGCCGTTGCTCAGTGATAGAGCATCTGCTTGACATGCAGGAGGTATCAGCCTCTTCAGCTAAAAAAGGATCAGGTAATAGGTGACATTAAAGATCTCAGCCTGAGACCCTGGAGAGCCACTACCAGTCTGAGTAGTCAATACTGACCTTGATGGACCAATGGCCTGATTCAGTATTAGGAAACTTCATGAGTTCATGTATCAGCATGTGGACGCAACATCACAGGATGTGACATCACAAAATGATGTCACTTCCTTTCTCCTGGCTCCACCCCCAAAGTCTCCTGGCTCCACCCCCAAAGTCCTCAGATATTTCCCAAGTTGGACTTGGCAGCCCTACGTAAGAGCCACACAGAATAAACATCAGATGTTTGAGAGCTGCAAGACATGAACAAATGTTACACACAGATTTGTATTTAAAAATATGCAAATTTGTTTTTTTTATTAACATTAAATTGATAACTTTAGATGGGGGGGAGGAAGGGAGGGAGGAAGAAAGGAAATACATGGGGAGGGAGGGAGAGGTGGAAAGAAATCAACTTTAAATGCATCCTCTAAGCTCCCCCCTGCCCCCACGCTGGCTAGCATGGCTTGGAGATGGGATTTAAAAAAACATTTGTTCTTTAAGTTAAAGTTGCTTTCTTTCTCCCCAACTCCCTTACATCAACCCTACCCAGGGCGGGGAACACTGGCTTGGGAAGGGAAGACTGATTGGGGAGACATGCTTCCCCAACACTAATGCAGCCACCCTGCCAGGAGCCACACAATATGTGTGAAAGAGCCGCACGTGGCTCCCAAGCCACAGTTTGGCCACCTCTGCCCTAGAGGATCCTAGGTGCTAGATTGGTGGTGAGTTACGATCTGGCCAGCTATTGTTCTTCCTGACCCAAGCTCAGGTAGCTGGCCTGGCCATGTGCGTTTGGCCACGTGGCGGTTGCCATTACAGGGAGCACATGGCGACTGCCACTGCATACATTACACACACGCACCCATCAACATGTAAAAAACACCTCAGTTAAGCTTTTTGAGGAGGTCTGCAGAAGATTTTTGCCAGGTTCTGTTTTATGATCCCCAGCCATGAGGAGGAGGAGGAAGAGGACCTCATGGCTGAACTGGAAGCATCTGCTTCATCAGTCGTTCACTGAACTTCCACTGGGATCTGCTTCCTTCTTGTTAGGAGAGAGCAGACCCTGGGCCGATGCCCACTTAGAGCAAAGACCAAGGGAATATTCATTTATGTCCCTTCTCCAGGGCAAGAGTGGGAGGGGCTTCCAGAGTTCTGGCCCCTCTGGTGGACCTCCTGATGCACCTTTTTTTTGGCCACTGTGTGACACAGAGTATTGGACTGGATAGGCCATTGGTCTGATCCCACATTGTTCTTAACAAATTGCTCTAAGTGGTGAGGGCAGTTTGAAATCTCCCTGCGTTCAATACAAACATGCCCTTATCTGTTGTTCTGCAACAAGCTTGGAAAGACCACTTCAGTGTTTTCCACATGGCTCAGTTTGCTGAGCAAAATAAAAGGCAGGTTTTTGGTTCTCATTTGTGAGAGCCAATAGTTCTTTGGGAGACCTTTACACACCACAGCTGTGATTCGCACAAGGCCTCCCCTGCCTGGGTCACTCACAGACTGACCCAGTTGGACCACCCATCAGTGTCTAGTTGAACGGGCAGCGGTCTTAAGCAAGGACCTTCTCCCCTCTTGCTGCCTGAGGTCCTTATCATGGCTCGTCCCAGGGACCAAAGCCAGGGTGTTGTTCTTGCACTCTGCTCCCGAACTGCAGGGCCTCCTTTTAAGTAAGGGGTGGGGTGGGGGGACTGCCAGCAAATAATGGCCCTTCTCCATTCCCTCCCGTAGAGTAATCCCCTAGTCTCATTCTGCATGACAGAAAATGTGGATGGGTAGTTCTTTTGTCCCAGACCTCACAAAGCCTAGAGGAACAATCAGTCAGTTCCTGATGCTTCCGTGAAGTGTTTGCAAGCCAAAGATCTGTTGTAGTAAACAGAAGGATGGCAGGGATAAATTGGGGAGTCTCTTGTTTCAGACCTACAAGAGGCTGGCAAGAGAGTATCCATTTCTGACCGGTACAGGATGGTCATTCAGTTTCACTCCTGGAATGTGTATCTCTCAGAAACAACTTGGTTTGCAGAATCAGGACAGGAAGAGAACAATCTCCCCCCTCCCCCCATGGATCTGCCCTTAAGCAGGTAGGGGTGGTGTTATGTATTGACCATGCGGTCGCCATGTGCTCCCTTCATTGCGACTGCATGGCCAGAGCACATGGCCAGAGCATGGTCAGAGCACATGGCCAAGAAACTACCTGAGCTTCAGCCAGGTAGAACAAAGGCCAGGTGGATTCAAACCGGCCACCAATCCTGTACCTAGGTTTCTCCCAGGGAACCTATGAAATGTAAATAGACTTCTAATAGCCTATCAGGCCAGTTGGGTGAGGTCAGGGGATTGTCCCGGACCAGCATAAAAGGAGGGCTTCGAGCCCTGGGTTGTATGCTTCATCCGGACCAGCAATAAAGATCATGCTGTTTCACTGTTCCACGGACTCCCGACTCCAATACATATCAGTGGCGACGAAGGTGGGATCCCGATGAGTGACTCTTCAGCCGACCACAGCAGCACAGCGAGCTCTGTCCCGCCGGCCGCAGGCATCTCCGAGCTCCAGTGCTCACCGCAAGCCGCTCTGAGCCCAATCCTCCGGCACTAGCCAGCGCCGAGCCTCAGCGATCCCCGGCACCGCCGCAAGACACGAGGACATCGCTCAAAGAGCCGCCACCGCTCCTGCTCTGGTAAATATGGCAAACGCTCCGGGACCAGTTACCCCTTTCGATACGTCTCGCCCCGAGACGTGGGAGTCCTGGCTCAAGACGCTGGGTTGCGCCTTTAAGGTCCGCAGAATCACAGATGCAGACCTGAAGAGCGCCTGGCTCTTGAGTTCCGGAGGGGTGGAGGTCATGCGGGTGGCCCAGAACCTACTAGCCCCGCAAGACCCCACCGAGGTGTCTTACGACGTGCTCACCAAGACCCTCGGTGATTACTTCACCCCAAAGCCATCAAAACTGGCCAGGCGCTGGGAGTTCATACAGCGCCAGCAGCAGCCGGGGGAGTCAGCCGCCACTTTCCTGGCTGAACTCCGTCGACTAGCCATGGGCTGCGAATTCCGCCACGTGGATGACCACGTGGAGACCGCCTTCATGGGAGGGGTCCGGGAAGCCAAGCTCCGCCAGCGCCTCATTGCAATGCCGGAACCTACCTTGGAAAAGATGCTCCAAACGGCAGCAGCCTTCGAGACAATGCAAAAGGACAAGGCAGCTACCAAAGTCCACCAGGTGGCTCCTCCCGAACCCAACTCAAGCGAAGAAGAGGACGTCCACCGGATGCAACCACGCTCGAAGAAGGGTGAGCCCGGCATCCCCAGGCCCAAGGGCCGGCGCCCAGCATCTGTCTCTGTTCCCTCTTCTGCTTCCCTCAACAGGCAGGCCCCAACGTGCGCTAGCTGCAGGGACCCCCACGACAGATGGACATGCCGCTTCCGTGATGCCATCTGCCGTGCCTGCGGGAAAGCAGGACATCTCGCCCGGGCCTGCCGCCGGAGGAACAGCCACCGTGCCCCAGCAGCGAACTTCGAAGAAGTGGGTAGTGTTGTTCCCACGGCTACGGTAATGAACTTGCCCCAGCCCATTCCGGGCGCGATTTCCGCAGTCTCAGGGTCAGCATATTCAATTGTGTCCGCAGCTACGTTCCGCCGCCTCTGCCCGCAGGGGGCACGCTGGCTGCGGCTGCCGGCCGGGTTGGTCCTCCGGGACTTCCAGAAAAACCCCGTGGCTATTAAGGGGCTAGCCAGGGTCCGGGTCCAGTACCATGCCTTTAACGGCCTGCTAGACCTTCTCGTGGTGGAGCGCAATCTAACCAGTCTCCTAGGTCGCGCCTGGTTCAAGCCGCTCGGAGTGCAGTGGACAGGAATACACCGTGTGGGCTCCACCAACTTTTCGGCCATCTGCGAGGAATTCCCCGCCGTTTTTGACGGCTCATTGGGCTGCTACAAAGGACCCCCGGTTTCCTTCGACCTGGACCCGGCAGTCCGGCCCATCCGCGTGGCCGTCCGACGGCCACTGCTCGCCTTCCAGCCCAAAGTGGAGGTGGAGCTGGAAAAGCTCGTGGCACAAGGGGTGCTTGAGCCGGTCTCCCACGCCAAGTGGGAGACTCCCATTGTGACCCCCCTCAAAGCTAACGGGGAAGTCCGCATCTGTGCAGATTACAAATGTACAATTAATAAGGCATTACAGGACCACGCGTACCCAGTGCCGGTGGTCAGCCATGTTCTGGCCTCCCTCGCAGGCGCCAAAATATTTGGAAAATTAGACTTGGCCCAAGCCTATCAGCAGCTTCCTGTAGACGAAGCAACGGCCAAGGCACAAACGATTGTGACTCACAAGGGAGCGTTCAAGGTAAAACGCCTCCAATTTGGGGTCAGCGTAGCACCCGGAATCTTTCAAAATCTAATGGATTCTCTCCTAAAAGATGTTCCAGGAGTGAAGCCGTTCTTCGACGACGTCCTCATCGCCGCCCCGGACGCCGACACATTCGCAGCTCGCCTCCGGATGGTGCTGCAAAGGTTCCAGGACGCGGGTCTCAAGGTTCGAAAAGACAAGTGCACCCTGGGAGTCTCCTCGGTGACCTTCTTGGGGTTCCAAGTCTCCGCGGACGGCATTCACCCTACAAAGGAGAAGGTAGCGGCGATTACAGGTGCACCCCGCCCGTCCTCAAAGGCGGAACTCCAGGCGTTCTTGGGACTTGTGAACTTCTACCACGCCTTCCTTCCGCACAAGGCGGCGGTCGCCGAACCCCTGCATCGTCTCCTGGACAAGGGAGCAGCTTGGGCCTGGGGCCCCAAGCACGATGCGGCCTTCCGGGCCGTCAAGGACCTGTTAGTTTCGAATGCGGTCCTGGCGCATTTTGATGAGAGGCTCCCTGTCATCCTGGCCTGCGACGCGTCCCCCTACGGCATTGGGGCGGTCTTGGGGCACCAGCTACCCAACGGGAAGGAGGTTCCGGTTGCCTACTACTCCAGGACCCTGTCGGCGGCGGAACGGAACTACGCCCAGATTGACAAAGAGGCTCTAGCGATCGTAGCCGGCGTCAGGAAATTCCATGACTATCTGTACGGGCGGTCGTTCACCGTGGCCACAGATCACAAGCCGCTGCTGGGTCTCCTTGCCCCCCACAGGCAGACCCCTCACATGCTGTCCCCGCGGGTCCTGCGGTGGTCAATTTTTTTGTCAGGCTACTCCTATGAATTGGTACATCGCCCGGGGAAGGCGATGGGTCATGCAGACGCCCTCAGCCGTCTTCCCCTCCCGTCCTGCGACCCTGATCCGGCTCCCGCTTTCCACGTCGCACTCCTAGAGGACCTACCGGAGCGCCCCGTACAGGTATCGGATAGGGCTGCCAAGTCCAACTTGGGAAATATCTGGGGACTTTGGGGGTGGAGCCAGGAGACTTTGGGGGTGGAGCCAGGAGAAAGGAAGTGACATCATTTTGTGATGTCACATCCTGTGATGTTGCTTCCACATGCTGACACATGAACTCATGAAGTTTCCTAATACTGAATCAGGCCATTGGTCCATCAAGGTCAGTATTGACTACTCAGACTGGTAGTGGCTCTCCAGGGTCTCAGGCTGAGATCTTTAATGTCACCTATGACCTGATCCTTTTTTAGCTGAAGAGGCTGATACCTCCTGCATGTCAAGCAGATGCTCTATCACTGAGCAACGGCCCTACTGAATCCTTCCTCATCTCGGCAGAATATGAAGCACTAAGTGCTACACAAGTGCTAAATATGATTTTCATATCATAAGAACAGGAGAGAAGCCACAGTGGATCGGCCCATCCAGTACAGCCCATCCAGTACAACACTCTGTGTCACAACAGTGGCCAAAAATACCAGGTGCCCTCAGGAGGTCCAGCAGCAGGGCCAGAACTCCAGAAGCCCTCCCACTGTTGCCCCCCAAGCACCAAGAATGCAGAGCATCACTGCCCCAGACAAAGGGTTCCATTTAGACCTTGTGGCTAATAATAGCCACTGACAGACCTCTGCTGGATGGGGACAGAGAGAGAGAGAGAGACAGACAGACAGAAAAAAGAAAGAGGGAGAGAGAGAAGGGAAAAAAAACTGGCAGAGGCACTTACTTCCATTTAGACCTTGTGGCTATAATAGCCACTGATAGACCTCTGCTGGATGGGGACAGAGAGAGAGACAGACAGACAGACAGAAAAAAGAAAGAGGGAGAGAGAATGAAAAGAGCTGGAAGAGAAACTCACCTTGCCAGCCACATGCAAAAGCAGCTCCTTCAGTCCCTCCTTAATCTCTGGGCGGACCTGTCTTGCTGTGGAAGAAGCTCTCTTGCTGACTTCTTAAAGGGGAAATGTCTGGCGAGGCTTTTTACTGCAGGGCAGGCTCTCTGCAGACATTTCCCTTTTAAGGCAGCCATTTTGTCCCCCGGTGGCCAACTTTGGAAAAGCGGGAGATAAGCACTAAAAATCAGTGTTTCCCCCGCCCCACCGGGGGACTTGGCAGGCCTAGTATCGGATGTGGCCCGTCGCACGCGGCGGGACCGCATCCTTTCCCGTGTCTCGGACTGGGTGGGAAGGGGGTGGCCGGAAAAACCGGGACCAGATTTCGCCGCTTTCACGGCACGCAGGCACGAACTATCGGCCCACAAGGGATGCCTGCTATGGGGATCTCGAGTGGTGATCCCCGGGCCCCTGCGGCCCTGAGTGCTAGAGGCCCTACACGAGGCTCACCCAGGAATTGTGCGCATGAAAGCTCTGGCCCGGAGTTACGTATGGTGGCCAGGCCTGGACAAAGACATTGAGGGGCGGGTCCAGAAGTGTGCCAAATGCCAGGAGTCACGGCCAGATCCGCCACACGCTCCTGTCCGATCCTGGGAATTTACTAACAAGCCCTGGTCCCGCCTGCACCTAGACTTCGCGGGACCGGTCCAGGGCCGGTTGTTTCTTATCATTGTTGACAGCTACAGCAAGTGGCTTGAGGTAGTGCCGGTAGCTTCGACCTCCACCAACGCTGCCTTAAGAAGTCTCTGGCCGATCTCTGCGACACACGGAATGCCAGAAACTCTCGTGACCGACAACGGGACTGCCTTCACCTCCGGTGAGTTTCAACGGTTCGTGGAAGCCTGCAGTCTGCGCCACATCCGCTCCGCTCCGTTCCACCCTGCAACCAACGGCCAGGCCGAGCGCATGGTGAGGACAACGAAGGACGCGTTAAAGAAGATGGAGCACGGCGACTGGGAAGAGCAGCTGTACAAGTTCCTGTTCTGCCAACAGAACACACCCCACTCAGGGACCGGGCGCCGGCCAGCCGAACTTTTGATGGGAAGACGACTGGGAACCGTACTGGACCGCCTACATCCCGACCGAGCAATTGAGGGGAACCCGACAACGGAAGACCAGCCAGCTGCCCGAGGATTCACTCCCGAAGACCCCGTATATGCAAAGAACTTCGCGCGGGGTCCGACATGGCTCCCCGCGAGGATCGTCCGAGTCACAGGGCCTTATTCCTACGAGGTCCTTACGGAAGATGGCGTAGTCTGGAAACGGCACATTGACCAGATTCGACGCCGTACCCAGAACCACGATGATACCCAGGCCCCCGAACTCCCTGCACCAACAGACCGTGACATCGACACGACTCCAGAAGCAGCGCCAGACCCTGATCCGGAGACTGCGGAGATGCCGCTCCTGCCTGCGGACGAAGCAGTCGCACCATCCACACCTGAACGACCCCCGAGCAGACAGGCCCCGCCAGCAGAACAACTACCCACACCGCAACCTGCCGACACAAGCAACACGCCCCGCCTTACAACCCCCCGGCGCTCTGGACGTGAGCGCAGACGCCCGGACTATCTCAAAGACTATGTGTGCAGAGGGGTTCTGGACTATGGGGGGAGGGGTGTTATGTATTGACCATGCGGTCGCCATGTGCTCCCTTCATTGCGACTGCATGGCCAGAGCACATGGCCAGAGCATGGTCAGAGCACATGGCCAAGAAACTACCTGAGCTTCAGCCAGGTAGAACAAAGGCCAGGTGGATTCAAACCGGCCACCAATCCTGTACCTAGGTTTCTCCCAGGGAACCTATGAAATGTAAATAGACTTCTAATAGCCTATCAGGCCAGTTGGGTGAGGTCAGGGGATTGTCCCGGACCAGCATAAAAGGAGGGCTTCGAGCCCTGGGTTGTATGCTTCATCCGGACCAGCAATAAAGATCATGCTGTTTCACTGTTCCACGGACTCCCGACTCCAATACTTATCAGGTAGCATCTGATGTCATGGATGTATCTGACTTGAAACGAGTCTTGTTCTTTTCCAGGGCCTCCTAATGGCAGAGAAACTTCTCTCAGGGCTAAAGTGCTCCCAAGTCCCTGGCAAGGGACTTCTAGCTGAAGCTTCTGTGTTGCTTTGCTGCTCTCAGCAAGACTGTGCGGAGGCTGGCATGAAGCAGATGTGAAACGCCTTTAGTGTCCTGAGGCCCCCTTGAATCGGGAGAGAGATTCCCAAGAGTATGGTTTGGGACAAACCCAGTCTGTGACAAACAAGGGAGAATGTGCGTTCTGTGTGCCCAACCCCTTGTGAGCCAGCTGTCTCCCATGCAACCTAACCTAGCCCCCAGTGTTCTCGCATGCACAATGACCAGGCCAGTGCACCAGGGCTCCATGACCAGGGCTCCATGTATCAGCAACATCATGCTCAGTCTCTTGGAGGGGAGCGAGACTTCTGGCCACCCTTACCTTTTGCAATAAGGTCCTCCTCAGAGGGACGAGCGAGCTGCTCCGAGGGGCGTGACAGGGAGAGCAGTATTTGCCCTGATTGTGCTCGCTGCTTAGTTGTGCTCGCTGCTTAGCTTTGTCCTGTGTGAACCTGGGTCTGGAGAAATCTGTAAGAGCAAAGTGCACTTCTAATGTCACCGGCGTGGCCTATTTGATGGAGCCGCATCCGAAGCAATCAGGCCAGGACCCGCAGGTCTGTCTTGCTTTCTGCAGCAAGACAGGCGCTTTCTGTCAGTGGCATGGCTCCATTCTCCTTTTTATCACTCTGTCAGCTAGAGACTGAGCTTAATTGTTAGCCTTTGTAACTGCTTGGAGAAATGGGAGATACAAAAGTCTCAAATCAAGATGGAATTCTGAAAGAGGCGGGACCTCTTTGGGTTATGTTACCCAGAAAGTGAAAAAAAAAAACCCAATACCAGGGGGAATAAAAGGAAGGAGGGAAGGGGGTCACACACCTCCCAAAAAAGGTAGTCGTGTGTGTGTGCGCGTGCGCATGTGTGTGCAAAACTCCAGCAGTGAGAGCCCCTGGCTCTGCTCCAAGTACTGAGGAGGAAAAGACACCAGGAATGAGAGATTCAGAGAGGTGCATTACACCTGATGTGAGCAGAACACATTTAGAGTCCAGTCGGGCACCTTTAAGACCAACAAAGTTTTATTCAAGGTAGGAGCTTTCATGTGCAAGGCACACTTCTTCAGATACACAGGAATGGAAGGGAAGGTTCAAAATTATATAGGGGCTGAACAGCAAACCAACATGCAACATGATGCAGATATATGAAGATAAAACGTTTAAGATATATGAAAATATATCTTAAGATATATGAAGATTTTAAGATATATGAAGATATATCTTAAAGATATATGAAGATTTTTTTAAGATACATGAAGACAAAACTAAATAACACGCTAAGGTTATTAGGTCAGCAGTTGTAAAGCCATAAATCTGTCAAAATAAGACATAGAATGTGAGTGATACCCAATAGAATCAACTTTTTGTTAAACATTAAAACAGGGATAGAAGGCTCGGTTGGTGCCCTGGCCTTGGGAACTGGGGTCTCTCACACTTTCTTCATGTAGTTTTCCTCATCAAAATTACGCACCAACCCATATAGAACGGCTGTTCACTGCATGGCTGTTCATCCTGAGCTGGCTTTGCTGGGAGGGCAGGGCAGGTTAGAAATCCAAGAAATAAATAGATAAAATAAAGGGGGGGGGGGGACAGAGGGATCCTTGAAGGGCAATGGCGCCAGGAACAGGTTGAGCCCCCTCCCTGCCAGGGTGACTGCTCCGCCCAGGCCTGAGTCCTCACGTGTGCCTCCTCCTCCTCCTCCTCCCCCCCCCTCCCCGTGCAGTTGAGAGATGAGTCACAAGTGTGGCTGGCCCCTTCCTCAGAGCAGCCTGTTGGGTGATGCTGTACTAACAGGGCAAAGTGTGTTCGTTTGAAGGGGGCGGGCACCCAAAGTTCTTAGTTTGTGGTCTTTATAGGTTTTACAATTGTGGCTTTTATTGAACATCTATAATGTTTTGTTTTTCTTGTAAGCCGCCTTGAGTTCTTCAAGGGAGAAAGGCAATAAAATAAAGTAAAACTGTGGGGGGGGGGGGGCTTGTAGCTGACTTGCACTGAAGATCCCACACACACACACACACACACACACACAGAATGCAACAGGCTGCATTTCCTGGTGGGAACCATGGCCATGCTTTGAACCAAAGACTGGAAGGACCCAGAATGATCACCGACTGTCTGGGAGCCGGGCTCTGTCCCTCCCACCCCATCAGAAACAGCCACTGTCTCCCCCCTCTGCACACACGAAACTTAAAAGAATGTCAGAGAGGGGGAGAACATGGCCCATAACAAAGGAGGTGGCATCACCCTGAGCACACGGCTCTGATTTTATTTTATTTGTTTGTTTATTTATTTTTCGCATTTTTACCCTGCCCTCCCCACAAGCAGGCTCAGGGCAGCTTACAAAGTGGCACGACGCCAAGTTAAAATACAATTAAAAAACATTAAAATTACCAATAAAGTGCTCACAATAAAGTGCTGAAAACCGGCTTATAACCAGAGGGCATCCTGCAATTTCTCTTGTGACCTAGTGTGAATTCCCTCGGGCTGGCCCTCATCTCTGATGGGTGTCAGGCAGTTTTAGGGGAGATCGTGTGCGGACTGGGTGTGGGCAGATAGCTGCCCCTGGAGTTTCAGGTCTTCTGCTTCCTACCAAGTTTCTGACATTCATTCCTCCACATATGCCCCCCCCCCCCCTTCTGCCTCCATGCTTCTAATAATTTGGGCAGCTGAGACAAGGACTAGTAATAGAGAGATGGGGAGTAAAGGGCAGTAATTTAGAGTCAGATTCCCGCTCCGTTATTGTCTGCGAAGCCATTCTTGGGAAATAACTCCCCACCCCCACCCCCACCCCCACCCGCTCGGGCGACTTCTCCTGTCTCTCTCCAGCAATAACAATAACAGGATTGCCTGCAGGAGGAATTCCAGCTCAGAAAGCCATCGGGGCGGCAGGGGCAGGAGCAGCAAAGGCGGCAGCAGCAGCAGCAAAGGCTGGTTTCCTGCCTGCCGGCACTCCCTCCCCGCCTCCTCTCCCCCCCCCCCCCCCCGCACTCTGGAGCTCCGTGCTTGCCTTTCCCCCCGCCCCTTCCCCTGAGTGCAGGATTTAAAAATAAAAAAATAAAATAAAAATAATGAAAGGGGTAATAAGAGAGGAGGTAATGGAACATTCTCCAACTGGGCACATGTCAGAAGCCATTATATGTGCTGAGGATTTGCATAATTCAAGAAGCATCAAATTAAATTTGCATAATTCCTTTGATTACACTTGTTATTAAATGTAAGTGACATTGATTTACAAAATGGCCCAATATAAGGTTAATAGCAAATGTCACCTTCCAACAGGGTGAAGAGGGTGGCTGTGTGTGCATGGGGGGAGGCCTGGAGATTGATTCCTTAAAGGGCCGGCCTCCCCTCTGGGGCCTCTCACGGCGGGGGGGGGGGGGGGGATCGTTTGGACAAGATGTGATCAGGAGTCCCTGCCACCTGGCACTAATGCCAACATTCTCTTAGGAGGAGCTGCCCCTGGGCATTGGAGGGCCTGGTGGGGGAGCTGCCCCTCACGAGGAGGCCCTTGCAGTGTCCAACTAGGAAGGATAAAATGGCCCAAATGGACCCCCTGCCCCATGATGGTCAAAACTGATGGTCAAAACGGATGCTTTACCAGTTTGGTGTAGTGGTTAAGTGTGTGGACTCTAATCTGGGAGAACTGGGTTTGATTCCCCACTCCTCCACTTGTGGCAGCTGCTGGATGACCTTGGACAAGCCATAGCTCCGTCAGAGCTATTCTTGAAAGGGCAGTTCTGGAAAGAGCTCTCTCAGCCCCACCTTCCTCCCAGGGTGTCTGTTGTGGGGAGGGGAGGGGAAAGGAGTTTGTAAGCTGCTCTGAGACTCCCTTTGGGTAGAGGAGGGCGGGGTAGAAATCCCATCTCTTCTCTTCTTTCCTTTACTATTAGACCAACTCTGCTGCGGTCTAGCCCATTGTGCCTAATGGCATTTGGTGTCAAATATTATCAAAAATAGGTTTCACACAAACAATACATCAAAGTGCAGGTTTATACATTCTATTCAAATATTCAGACAGCACCTTGTCAGTATCACAATTACAATCACTAGTCCCAGGGGGCTCTAGTAATTTACCCATTTCGAATACAGTCTTTTCCAAGGTCCATGATGTATGTAAAGGACACAAGGCACAGTAATTTCTCTTTGTGAGCACAAAAACTCTTTAAGATAGCAGCATATTTTCTAGGGTCCCATCGGAACTGAAATAAACAAAAATATTAATACATCAATAAAATTTCATTCATGCTTATTTATAATTATTAAAATTATTATTTTTAAAGCAAATTTTATTAAGTTTTTTTCCAATTCACATCACATTTCCATCATTTATACTGACATAAACAACAAAGAAAAACCAACTCAACAAACAAATAAATAAATTCTTTATGGCAATATTTGTTCCTAAAGAGAGTCTGTCTCTACATTTTCACATTCGTCCAATTATACACTCTATTCCACCTTTGGTGGTATAATTCTTCCGTCTGATTTAGTAATCTCATATTTAACCTGTCCATTTCTGCAACCTCAAAAATTTTTGCTTTAACTTCCTCTCTGGATGGGATCCTATCTCCTTTCCAATTTTTTGCTATCAAAATCCTGGTTGGTGTTATAATATGTGTAATAACATATTTATCCTGGCCAATATTTTCTGGTAATATATTCAACAAGAATATTTCCGGTATTAAAGGTAAATTTACTGCAAAGATCTGTACAATTATTCTCTGAACCATCAACCAACACTTTTGAGTCTTCTCACATCTCCACCATAGGATAAAAAGTTCCTACATTGGTTGTACACTTCCAACAATTTTTAAATACCTTAGAATAACATTTAGCAATCCTATCTGGAGACCAGTGCCATCTATGAAACATCTTAAAGATATTTTCCTTATATGCCACTGATCTCATATATTTAACCGATTTCCATATTTTACTCCACTCATCAATATCTATTGTATGACCAATATCCTTCATCCATTATTAAAAGAGCTCACTTACCAAATACCTGCGTGTGGATACTAATAGACTATTGGCACAAAAAGAATGCCACTGGATACATAGATTAGGCACAATGGTTCCAAATGGGCTGAATCAAGAAATGGACCTCTCATGTTTCATTGGGTAAACCATACCAGTGCTATGACTGTCTGCTTTGGGACATTGTTGTGAGATAAGCATAGAGTCTTTAAAACAAATATCATGACTGCTTTAAATCATAGTATCTTAATGAGGATGAAGCCCCAAGGGAATGTTTTTTTTTTCTTTTTGGTTTAACCATTAAAGCCCTAAATGACCTGGGTCCGACCTACTTGCGGGACTGCCTTTCCCTGTATATACCCCAGAGAGCACTACGGTCTGGGGCCCAACACCGCCTTGTTGTACCAGGCCCCAGAGAAGCCAGGCTCACTGCCACTAGGGGGAGAACCTTTTTGGTGGTGGCCCCTTCCTGGTGGAACAAGTTCCCGGAAGAGATCAGGGCCCTGCGGGACCTGATGCAGTTCCGCAGGGCCTGTAAGACGGAGCTCTTCCACCAGGCCTTCGAATAAGGGCCGCCACCCCTCTTTTTCTCCCCTATGTTATTACCATCTACAAGGGGCCTCAGAGAATACCATCTGGCTCCTGACATTACTGTTCGTCACTGGGGCCTTGAAATGCTGGGGCAGATGGTTCACCATCTAACTCTACTGAGTGCTGTATGAACACTGCTATGTTTTATAATGTTTTAATCTGTTTTAATTCTTATTGTATTTTGTATTTATGAATCTTGGCTTGTCCAAGTCCTGTAAGCTGCTCTGGGCCTGCTACAGCAGGAAGAGGGGCCTAGAAATCTAATTAATTAATTAATTAATTAATTAATTAATGATGGTACTATGAGTTTTTGTATTGTGACATTGTTGTAAAATAAGCATGGACACTTTAAAACTTTGTTAGAACTGTTATGGTGGCTCTAAACTGCAGGATTTTAATGAGGCAGAAGCCCCAAAGGAATGCTTTTTGTTGTTGTTGTTGTTAAACTACACCAGTGCTATGACTGTCTGCAGTGTTGAAAAATAAGCATGGACACTTTAAAACATTTTTAGAAAGGTTATGACTGCTCTAAACTGCAGGGTTTTAATATGGATGGAGATAAAGTTTTTTCCATGAATTGTGTTTTGGAACAAGGATGATAAAACACATGGGCACTTTAAGGAAAGGTGTTTTGACACAGCTGCTCCTGATTATGAAAGAAATAGACTGAGCAAAACCCCAAATTTGCAGCTATCTGATAGAACTTAAGAGATATGTTCTCCTAGACAAGTTATTATGTTTGTTGCAAGATGTAATTGAGATCTTTTAATAATTATAATATAAATAAGGATGCAGAAAACTCTAGGTAAAGGTTTCCCTTGCTCAAAAGCCAGTTGAATACGACTCTAGGGATGCAGTGCTCATCTCCGTTTCCAAGCCAACGAGCCAGCGCTGTTTGAAGCCATTTCTGTGGTCATGTGCCCGGCATGACTAGACTCCGAGGTGCATGGAATGCTGTTACCTTCCCACCGAAGCGGTACCTATTTATCTACTTGCAATTTCTTGCTTTCGAACTACTAGAGTGGCAGGAGCTGGGACCAGAGACAGGAGCTCTCTCCATCATGCAGCACTCGGGTCTCAAACTGCTGAACTACTGATCTTCTGGTCTGCAGTTCAGCGTCTTAACCACTGTTTATTTCAGTTCTGATGGGGCCCCAGAAAATATGCTGCCATCTTAAGAATTTTTGAGCTCACAAAGACAAATTATTGCGCCTTATGTCCTTTACATACATCACCATCTTTGAAAAAGATTTATTCAAAATAGGTAAATTACTAGAGTCCCGTGGGACTAGTGATACTGACAAGGTGCTGTCTGAATGTTTGAATAGAACTTAAACCTGCACTTTGATGTAATAATGTTTGGGTGAAACCTATTTTTGATTTGACACCAATATTTATAAAACAGTACTGAAAAATTTTAAAAAGGGAAAAGCACAAAATTGATCCACCTTAAACATGTATCTTTTATACACAGTCCCATCTGGAGGCTAGAGACCCTGCCAGAGGGCTCCCAGTGCCTCTAATGGGAGAGGAAATTGCAACACCTTTCATGTTTGGCGTGGCCAAGAAACAGGTCGGCATAGATATTTGGCAAGATGCCCACGGAATTCCTTAAGGAGTGGCCAATTCTTGACTAAGCAACAGTGTTGTGTGTGAGAGAGAAAGCAAGCGAGCATGGATGCGTGCATGGGGGGGGGGGATCCTATTATGGGTCTAAGTCCTGGAGATCAGCTTCCCATGTCTGCGTCCCCCTGTATGTCAGTCAAGGCAGCAGCTATGCTGATTGTTGCCCATATTCACTTCCCATGGTTTGTTTCCATGCTTGCTGTGTTGGGCAGCCCACATGTTGGCATCTCATTTCCCCTTTTCCCCGGCATCACAGCATATTAGTTAACAGCTACATCTTGCCGTTTTTGCTGATCAAATGCCAGTGGTGGAGGGCAGCACAGAGCTTTTTCCCCAGCAGGTGCAAGAGGCCAAAGGGACATCGAATGCCAGAAGTTTGTCTGAGGCCTGGGCCACTTGCGACACAGTTTTTTGACTGAGAGGTTGTGGTGTTTTCCCGGGGAGTGTTCATGAGCATGCAGAAGGGTGTGAGAAGGGGGAAGGGACGCATATCTTATAGAATGTTGCTGTGACATTTTCTTCCAGGTGCGCTGCTTCCATAGGGGGCCTGCACAGGAAGTCCCCACTGGATTTGGGAGCATCCACCTGGCAGCGTCACACTCAATCTGGGCATGACTGGTGGGGTCTTGTATTTTTCCCTGATGAACCGGATTACAGCAAAATATTCCTTTATTCCAGCCTGTTGGTGAAACTGCAGGGATGCTGTGGCAGAACGTCCATTTGGACACTCCAACTGCAGGTGATGTGGGAGGGGTGAAATTAACCCCCCCCCCGAATACTTTAATGGATTTTTATCACTTTCCCAGCTGTGCCATGCTGACGTACCGCAGAGTATCTCAGCTGGGATCACAAGGGGAGGGGCGCTGGGACTGAGTGGGGGCCAGAAATCATCTTGCATCTGTACTTCTGCACAGGAGGGACGGGCGGGGGGGGGGGCCTTGAGGAGGGTGGCCATGGCATCAGGGATGCCAGCCTCCAGGTAGGACTGGGGATCCTCCTGAATTATACCTCACCTCCCAACTATAGAGATCAGATCCCCCTGGAAAACGTGGATGCTTCAGAGGGTGGCCTCTCTGGCTTGTACCCCACTGAGTCCTTGTCCTCCCCAGGCTCCTCCACCCCCAAGTCTCCAGGAGTTTCTCAGCCTCGAGCTGGTGACCCTGAGGGGGCAGCGAGTGCCCCTGTTCGTTCTGGGCCCCTCCCCCCCCATTTGTGGCTCCTGCTGCAGCCGCCAGGACATGGTTTTGCTTGGGGAGGTCAGAGGCAGGCCAGATGCCAGCAGTTAAAGAGGGTGGACCTTGGCAGACCTCTGGTGTTCTCTGCCAGGTGAGTGGCTGTCCCTCCTGGTGCTGCCTGTCTGGCAGAGGAGAAGGGGGAAACTGGAAGAATAAAACGTCCATGAAGGAGTGATCTTCTGGACTGGGTGTTCTTCGGAAGCAGGCCTCTTCCTCCACCCGGCTCAGTGAACTGATGGCGGTGATAACAAGAACAATAAGAGCAATATTTAATAACAATACGGCATTAACAAGGCGCACGAGAGATTCTGGTTAGGGGTAAACTTGACTTTCTCTGACAGTTGCTGCTGCGGCGATTGTCATATTTAGCACGCAGGCACGGCAAGCCGGTGACTCTCCAACGCTGGAGCGGCAACCAGATCATCTGCTGCAAATTAATTGGCGGTTCATTATTGCCGAGTGCCTTTCAGCTCCACGAGAGTTTCCCAAGTACAGTTTTAATTGCCAGGTACCACAGAGCAGCAACGAAAGGCGGGGAGGGGAGTGCCTTTGGATGCAAGCGGCTCCGTTCCCAGGCAGGGGCTTCAGCCAGGCGGGGCAGGCTCTGGCATGGGGGCCACTTCTCTTTTGCTGGCCTAGACACACATGGCTGCGCGTGGCTAAAAGCAGCACACATCCAGATGTGCATTCAACTGATGCAACAGCATGTTCGGGTGCACACCTGAGTGTGCCTCTGATTTATGCCTGCTGGTCCTGATCCGGTGAGTGGCTTGCGCGTGGGAGTCTGCTCCAACCTGTAGGCCTCCCTTGCTGGGTCTGGGCTGCTGGACTGGACTGTCCGTCCTGCTCTGGGCCCAGACCTCTCTGGGCTCCTCTTGCTGCTCCTCCCCCCCACATTCCTCCTGCTTCCTCTTCCTCCATGTCAGGCAGCCCAGAAGAACGTTTCACTCTGATTCCCCCCCCCCCCTCCTTGTCTGCCCTTCAGGGTGGAGGAAGGTTGTCTGCTCCCTCCCCTGTTAAGGCCTGCCAAGTCTGGCTCCGGAGTTCGTGGAGATTTGGAGGGGGGGAGTGAAGCCTGGGGAGGGAAGGGAGGGAAGGAAGGGAAGGAGGGAGGACCACGACAGGGCATCATGTCGTAGATTCCACCCTCCTCCAAAGAAGCCATCCCCACCCCCAGGGAAACAGATCTCACTCTCTTCCGTGTGCCACCCCAGCAAACATTCATGTGCGTCTCAACAGATCACCATTTTTCTCACGTGCAAAAGTGTCTGGTAAAAGCTCATCTTAGGGCTCATTCCAGAACCAGGGCTGCTTCCAATCAACATGTGATCAAAACATTACTTGAGTCCTTTGCAATGATGATGATAGTGATGACACTGTGGGGGACCCTCGAGGTCTTCCCCCCTCGAGGTCTGGCCCCACTCCTGGACCTCCTGATGTCACCTTTTGGCCACTGTGTGACACAGAGTGTTGGACTGGATGGGCCGTTGGCCTGATCCAGCATTGGCTTCTCTGATGTTCTTAGGTTCTCCCTGCTGTCTCCCCTCCTCTTGAGAGGCAGTTTGGTGTAGAGGTTAGGAACACGGACTCTGATCTGGGAGAACTCGGTTTGATTCTCCACTCCTCCAAGATGCAGCTTCTGGAGTGACCTTGGGTCAGTCACAAGTTCTCTCAGAGCTGTCCTCTCAAGGCCAGTTGTTGAGAGAGCTCTCTCGGCCCCACCTACCTCACAGGGTGTCTGTTGTGGGGAGGGGAACGGGAAGGAGATTGTAAGCCACTCTGAGACTCCTCCAGGTAGTGAAGGGCTGGGGTCATTTCAAGTAGGAACGCGCAGGAACGCTGTTCCGGGAGTAACAAGCCCTGGAGCGGGCACATCTGGTGATGCGCTGTGGAAAAAAGCAAAAGCAGACTAACTTGATCTGTATTTTCATGCTTGTTGTAGGGTAGCTTCCCTGCAAGAGCAAAGGAAACCTAAAGTATCTTCAGTCAAAGTGTCAAGCTGGCTCGCCAGCTCTGAGTTGGGAAATACCTGGAGATTTTTGGGGTGGAGCCTGAGCGGTGGGTGTTGCCTTCCAGTGATGTCAAGGGGCGTGGCATATGCAAATAAGTTATGCTAATATGTTATGCTAATGAGCTTCTGCAGCTCTTCTTTTACGAAATGACCCCTAGTGAAGGGTGGCGTCTAAATCCAATCTCCTCCTCCTCTCTCTCCCTCTCCCTCACCTCCTCCCCCCCCTTCCCTTCCTGTCCTTCACAGCCCCTGCAGGCAGCTTCTCCCCTTCCCCTGATTCCTTCCCTCCCACCTCTGGGACTGCTGACTCCAGCTTGAGAAGTCTCTGAAGATTCCGGGGCAAGTGCCTTGGGGAAGGCACAGTCCTGGGGAGGGAGCTGAGTAGGGATGTGATGACGTCAAGCCCAGCTTCCAAAGGTGCCATCTCCTCCAGGGGGACCGGTGGCTGCTGTGATTCCGGGAGACCTCCAGGCCCCATTGTGAAGTGGGCAGCCCTTCCCTTGGCAACACTGCTAGGCTGCCGTGATGCACCTCCCCCCCCCCCCCCCGCTGCTGGGCCCGGGCCATCTGCGCCTGGCAATGGGGGCACGAGAAGCAGTGCTGGGGGGGCACCATAGCTGCAAGTCTGGTTGAGTGGGGGGGGGGGTCAGGGTGCAGCCAGACCGGCTGGAGGGGTGGGGTGGGGAGCCTGCCCAGGCTGTGGGTTTGCCAGCCAGGCTGTTCACTCCAGCAGAAGCAAAAATGAGGGGGGGGAGGTGGAATGACATCACATGACATTGCAGTGTCATTTCTGGTTGTGCCTGGAACTGACATTGTGACACTTTAGTAATGCCCCCATAAAATGGAGGGCCATCCAGGGTGCAACTGGAAGGGACCTTGTGTGACATCACTTCCCAGCACCTGTCTTTGCTCCTGCCGGGGTGTGTGTGTGTGTGTGTGTGTGTGTGGAGTGGTGGTGAGGCCCATGGCACCAGGCAGCCTAGCAGTGGGCCAGCGGGCCTTGCGCCCCAAGATTCCTTGGGCTGGCCCTGACAGTAGGTGAGATGGGCAGCTGCCTCTTCCGGTTGGGGTGGGGCTGTGGTTCAGTGGCAGAGCATCTGAGTGGGGTGCGGAGGAGGAGGTCCCATGCTCAGTCCCCAGCAGCGTCTCCTCTTAAAGGATCTGTTACAAAGTGATGTGAACGACCTCGGCCAGGGACCCTGGAGAGCCACTGCCACTCTGGACAGGCAGTACCGGCCTAGGTGGGCCGTGTGTTCTGGTTCAGGACCAGGCAGCTTTGTGGGTTCCTGCGCATATTCCTGTGCATTCTCTGATCTTGAGGATGACCTGCACAGGGTCCCCCAGTGCTCCTGCCCTTTCTCAGAATGGGCATCACACTAATGCTCAGGAAAGTACTGCTGTGAAATGGAACATCTCCGGAGGGGGCGCTTGCAAGAGAACAGGGCTGTGGCCTATTGGCATTGCTTCCTGTCTGTAGCCCCTTCCTTGAACGGCACCATTTCCTACCTTTGTAACCTCCTCTCTGCTCTGTCTATAAGAGATAAGATAAGAGATTGGACTTATACCCCACACTTCACTCGAAGTCTCAGAGTGGCTTACAAACTCCATTCCCTTCCCCTCCCCACAGCAGACACCCTGTGAGGTAGGTGGGGCTGAGAGAGCTCTTTTTATTTAAATTTTTTTTATTGGTTTTACAAATCTATATCTACAACTAAAACGCTAATTTCTAAGCTAAATTACCTTATACAGAGAATACTGTGTGAAATATTCAACTTTATCAAATTAATAAATCTGAAAAACAAAAATTTCCTTGGTTTAAGTGATTACTTATGGTGCTGCTTCTATAGATAACAAAGCTGATTGGCTGGTACACATAACATTGAAGAAACGCTTATTACTTCCATTTACATTCTCATATAGTGCGCAAACATTTAACAACAATATAACATTTATTTCTTCTTCGGTCCTCTTCTTGTCTTTTTAGTCTCTTTGCTGGATTTGGGAGCAGCAGCTCCCTTTTCCGAATTCGACACTTCTTCTTCGCTTTCTGAGCCATCAAAACCGTACATACTTTCCTGCGATGGTAGCGAATCATCTGAGTCTCCCTCCGTTTTCTTTTTCTTGCTCTTTTCCAGAAATGTTTTAGCTTGTTCAACAGAGTCAATCTTATAGTTCTTGCCTTTGTAGCTGAAAAACAGTCCCTCTGGAGTATTCCAACGGTATACAATTGACTCAGACTGAAGCCAGGTAGTCAAACTTCTATAGGCTTTTCTTCTTTTTCTTATTTCAAATGGAATATCCTTTAAAACCTTGATCTCCTCTTCCTGGATCTTCAGCGTTGTTCTGTTTGTGGCTTTTAACACCACATCCCTTGTTGATCTTTTGAGAATCTTATCATGATTTCACCTGGCAGGTTTTTCTTTTTAACAAATTCTGGATAGGTCCTGTAAACCAAATCCATATCGCTTAATATTTCTTCAGCTTTCAAACCTGCCACCGGTGCTAATGCCTCGCTCACCAGTTTTTTAAGATCCTCCCCTTTTTTCTCAGGAACATTCTGAAGTCTCAGGAAAAAGTTTGAGCGTTCCATCTGAAATTTCAAAACATTGTCGCATTGGAAAGCCTTTTCTTTCTCGATTTTTTGTAGTCTTGAGTCATGCTTACTTGTAGTTGCTTACTTCCAAGAGATCCTGTTGCAGCTTTTCCGTTTGTTTGCCAGACTCTTTCATTTCTTTCTGCATTGAGTCCATTTTAGCATTGAGAGTAGTCATCTGATCCACCAGGGGTCGCAGCAGCGCTGAAAGCATTGAGCTCATCTCTGTGGTATCGCCCTTTGAACTCGGAACTCCACTTCCTGGTTTAGGGGAGGGTCTTTGTCTCCCCGTCATTGTTGCTGTTTCACTTTTGTTTACAGTTAGATAAGACGAACCATAGAGGAAGCTATCTTTATCGCACTAATGTTGTTTAAAAGATTTTTTCTTCATGCATGCGATCCAGCCCTCCAGCATTTCCAGAACGCTTCCGGTACTGCAGTAACGCTGTGGGAAAGTCTCATAACGTACGCTTCATTCAGGGAGGGGGGGGGAAGGGGAGGAGAAATGCGATCCACCCAACCCGTCCCAGCCGCTTTATTTACAGTCTTTGTTTGAGACTCACGTTTTCACCATTGCGTATCAGGAGGGTTAGCTGTTTCTCCACCTAGCATTCTCTGCTGCTTCACGGTCACGCTTACGCAGCCCGAAGGCTTCCACGATGGGGGAACCTACGGGGGTGTTGAAGGCGGCCTCGATCCTGCAGTCGCCACCATCAGGAGAGGCTCCCCCTCGTGCCACCCCAGGCAGAGCCCCTTCACTAGGGTCTCTGGGGGTTCGGCACCTGTCCGAAGCCCCTTCACCCCACCGGGCGCGGGTTGCCTCTCCCGCAGAAGCGGAGGGAGGCGTCCGCCATTGAGCGCGTCTCTTCCGGAAGGGCTGAGAGAGCTCTGACAGAAACTGCTCTTTTTCAAGGACAGCTGTGCCAGAACCAGGGCTTGCCCAAGGTCATCCAGCAGCTGCTGCAAGTGGAGGAGTGGGGAATCAAACCCAGTTCTCCCAGATTAGAGTTCGCACACTTAACCACCACACCAAACTGGCATGTCCTTCCTGATACAAGATTATGTCCTAATTGCTGCAATCCCAGTCCTCTTGCATTGTTTACTGGATGTCTGGTGTTGTCAGGTAGGGGCAGTTTTTTATTTTGTTCCTTTACATTTTGTAAACCATCTTGAATCTCAGTGAGAGAGGTGAGGGGTGGTAAATGCAGCCAGTCAATAAATAAATCCTTGCCTGCTGCTGGGTCCCCAAAGGCGACAGCCAACCCTTCGAACCCCCCCCCCCCCGCCCCCGCTGCTTGCGCCCAGCCGGCTTCCGAACTTAGCACATTTTGCTCTGTGCCCAAATGCAGAACTGCCCCCCACCCCAGAGCAGAATCTACATGGGGGGGGGTGACATCCCTCTCTGCCCTCCACACTGCCTGTTCATTAGCACTCATTGTTCCTGGCCAAGCCGTGCCCAGGCTCTGAATACCAGGACAGTGTGACCTGGAACAATAGCCTGGATCCAGAGAGTCAGAAATGCTACAAACAACAATGGGCTGCTCATGTGTTTCCATCAGAACACATCCCCTGCAGGTGTGTACTCCACGGTCATGGTCATGATCCAGTGAGGTGCTGTGCAGAAACAGCAGCATACACGTCCAGTTTTAATGGACCTCCTCTGCACTGTGAACCACTTTTGAAACAGGAATGACTGTGGAGTGGGAAGTATCTCAGTGATGCCTTCAGATGCACACTGATGCATAGATGGCAAAGGTGCGCATGGGGCTTATGCACACAGACACTAGACCTTTGCCTTTTGCAGTCCAGGCAGGAGCTACCTGCACAAATGTGCCACCAGGTCTCTTAAAGGAATATTTTTAAAAGCTTTGTGTTAATTAAAAAAAAAAAAAAAGCAGGACGAAGGGGACAGGAATTTGTCACTACTGCATGCAGGAATGACCATGATAGTAAAGGTAAAGGTTTCCCTTGCTCAAAAGCCAGTCAAATATGACTCTAGGGATGTGGTGCTCATCTCCATTTCCAAGCTGAAGAGCCATCGCTGTCTGAAGACTTTTCCATGGTCAGGTGGCCAGCATGACTAGATGCCGAGGCGCACGGAATGCTGTTCCCTTCCCACCGAAGCGGTACCTATTTATTTATTTGCACTTTCTTGCTATCGAACTGCTAGGTTGGCAGGAGCTGGGGCCAGAGAGAGGAGCTCACTCCGTCATGCAGCACTCGGGTCTCGAACTGCTGAATTACCAACCTTCTGGTCTGCAGCTCAGTGTCTTAACCACTTGAGCCACTGCAGCTCTTATGACCATGTTACTGGTCCCTAAAAAGGTAAGTGGTGCCTTGCTGAAGCAGATCAGCAATGCATCTAGTCCAGCATCCTGGTTCACATCAGTTGCCGGGGGGGGGGGGGGGGGCAGCAAAGGTGGCACAGAGGCTGAGGCCTCCCCCTGATGTTGCCTCCTGGCTATGGGATTCAGAGGTTGAGTACCTCTGGGAGTAGGCTTTGAGTCACCACGGCTAGTAGCTCTTTTCCTGGAGGTCCTCTCCTTCCTTTTATGGCAATCTGTCTCCTTACTTTCTTATGTGGTCACTTGGTCTCTCAACTGAGACTCCCCCCAGAAGCTCCGGTGTCCTTCAGCATTTGAAAGGGTCCTTCTGTGAGAAGTGAGAACTCCATGTGGAAAGTACTGTCAAGTCACAGCCGAGGTATGCCCCCCCGTGCCCCTCCCCCCAGCTTCCAAGACCTGACAAGGTCAACCTAGCCTGGGCTGCAGAGGTCAGGGAGCCCCAGGCACTGCTCCAGACCACAGGAGCCAAGAGGAGCAGACGAAGGATGTCATTATTAGTAGCTTCCCCCACCCCCGTTTTGTACCGCAAGAGGGGTCCTGTTCTAGAGGTAATTTAGAGTAGATGATTCCATCATACCTGGCTCTAGTCTCTTCTTGGGAAGGCGAAGGGTTGAGGTTCAGAGAGCCTAGTGCAGGGCTCCCTGGACACTTATGGGGACCTTGTGATCTCTGCTGCCTCTTCCCCAAGTGGTAGGGATGCCAGGGCAGGCTTCCTGGACAGATTCAGCTCATTTCAGACAGGAGTGGGTGCTTAGGGTGCTGAACTTGAAAAGGGATGCCTGAGAAGCAACCAGCAGTGCAGCCAAAACTCATGCCAATGTCAGGCTCTCCTGCTTTCTCCCTTGACTCTTGCACTTAACAGATGAGTGGCAGGCCTCCCGACATGGAGGTGAAGAGGCTGGGAAAACCTCCCCCACCCCAGTATTTTTTCCATGCTACAGAAAAAGTAGAGAGGCTCTAAGAAGCAATGAAAGTCCTGAAGGCCTCTTGAGTTTCTCCTGCTCATTCGGTACCTTCAGGTCCCATGACCAGGCCCTAGGACACTACCCAGGTTCATCTATGCTATGCCCTTGCACCGGATTTCCTGAAAACTCTGCACATGCCAGATGACTGACCAGTCGGGTTGCCGACCTTCTGGTGGGGGCTGGATATCTCCTGGAACTGCAACTGATCTCCAGACAATGGAGAAAATGGCTGCTTTGGAAGGTGGACTCTTTGGCATTAGTTTTACTTCTGAGACAGGCTGGCTGACAAGGCACTGAATACTACTTCTTTACACAGAGAGTGATTAAAATGTGGAATTTGCAGCCAGAGGATGTAGTGATGGCCACAGGCATAAACAGCTCTAAAAGGGGATTAGATGTATTGATGGAGGATAGGTCTGTGTGAGTGACTACTAGCCATGGTGACTGAGGGGAACTTCCACATTCAGAGGCACTAAACCTTTGAATCTCAGTGCCAGGAGGCAATGCCAGGGGGAAAGCCTCAGCTTCTGTGGCCTGCTGTTGGCCCTCCAGAGGAACTGGTTGGCCCCTGCATGAGTCCGGATGGTGAACTAGATGGATCACTGGACTGGTCCAGCAGGGCTCTTGGTACGTTCTTATGTGCCTCTCAGTAAAACTGGCATGATGAAAGTGAGAAGGAGCAAAGCATTTATTTGCACAGAACTTGAGATCAAAACCCCTTGGAGAAATCCCAGCTTCCTTGCCCAGGATTTCACCCAGTAGGTACACCCGGCTTCCCCATTCCTCAAGGAAATCCTGAGTGGAACCGATTCAATCAGGGCCTTTTTTTTAACCTAAAAAGCCACCTCCAAATGGGCTTGAGACAGCTGCAGCCATTAAAAACATCCAACAGAATCACCCCCACCCATGGCGCTTGTTCCCCTAAGTTTGGGTGCTGGCTGGGCCAGCCTGACCCCAGCTGCCAGGGGTGGTGGCAAAAGATTCCAGAGGCTGCCCTGGTGTTGGGGCTCTCCTCCCTCTGCCCACCCCCCCATCTCAGCCTGCGTAGAAAGTTATTGTCATATTCCATGGAGGTTCAGGTAGGCAGATGAATGGAAAGCGTTCCTCTCCATTACTAGCTGCACTTGACTGGAGTCTCATTACATTACGACGGTGCTTTAGCAGGCGAATGGGCCTCGCGTCTGGGTTCCGAGCACCCCTCATACCTCCCTGATAACGTAAATTACCCTCCGCCTCATTGCTTCAAATGATCAAACATCAAATTGCAAGTTTAAAAAAAAAGGAGGGGGGGGAAATGAGAAAGGGGGAGAAATCAGAAAAGCTGAAAAGAACTGCAGGTTGAATTTTGACAGCCAGCGACAGAGAGGTGTTCGTCCCTCTTAAATGCTCGCTAAAGATGAATCCGTCGAAGGCTTGAAGCGCAGTAATTTTGCTGACATTAAAGCACACCTGTACAATCCAAACACCGCTTTGTAACTCAAGGCCTCCACCGCCTCCTGTCTTGTGTCGGGGCAGGCATGCGAGGTTGTAACTGATCGTTCTTTATCATGGGCAAAACTACTAAAGATAGATGTTGTCGATTGCTGTTGTTGTTGTTGAACAAAGTGGCTACCATTCCCTCAATGAAAAATCCCCCAACCATGCCAAAAACTCTTCCAATCTGAGCCAAGCTGGAAATAAGGGGGGGGGGATTGTTTGTGTGCCTCTACAAGGGGGGGGAGGGGGGGTGGTCAACACCACATCAAGAAATATGGATCTAGGGAGGGTAACGAGGCGCAGTCGGAAGAAGAAGAAGCTGTATGTCTTTCCCCAGTATTTAAACGTGTACTTAATGTGGTGCTCAGTGAAATGGCTAATCTGATAATGCGGAGAGTGTTTGCAGGAGTCGTCTGTGAAATGTTTCCCCCTGTATTTCATGAGGATTGTGCTGGGTACAAAAAAAACAACAGCAACCCAGGAACCACTCTAGCATGCCAGAAAATGTTCACTGCACTATAGTAGGATTATTAAGAGGTTTGTTTAGAAGTGCATATAGTGTGGTATGAACAACAACAACAAAAAAGAGAGTAAAGCACTGGGCATCTGGGGTTTTTTGGGTGGGTGGGTGGGATTAATAGCCATGAAAATGACAGGCAAATCAAGTTACCAAGAACTGGACCGAATGTTGGGACAGATCCTTGCTGGACTCCTCCTCCAGTGCTCCAAAGTGACATGTTTTTGTGAGACAGAACCCAGGGAGGTGAGCAATTCACAATTCATTATTGCATTTCTCCAACTGCTTTGGCCTCCACTCCGCTGGCTGATTGTCCCACTTGCAGTTCCCTCACATTAACTCATTGTTCGGAGTCATTCACTGAATAATTTCAGCTGTGAAAAAAAACAACAACTGAGTTCATTGATGACCAGTTTGCTAGAACTACAAACTAGATACCCAGGGGTGAATATGCCAGTAGTGGAAATTGGCAGGCTAGCATCAGCTCCACTGGACCTCTGTTGACTTTAGGGAACTGATTTCCAGACTTAGAGGTGTGCTGGATTTGATGGGGTATGCCAGTGTGCCCCCTCTGCTTCCTGGCTGGGTAAAGATAATCACTCTGGGAAGGTATGAATGGTGGTGTCTGAGGCCAATTCCGCACAAGGGCTTTGCTTCCCTTTCCTCCCGGGTTTAATTGGTCCGAATCAGTCTGCGCATTTCCGCATTACATGAATCTGACCCGGGTTGATGCTGGTTTTTCATTTCTGCATCTGTCCTTGCCCCAAATCTTGAGCCCCCGCCCGCCATTTTTTAAAAAAAATGTAGGCGGAGTTTCGTTATAACGTTGTGACGCAACAAGGTCATGATTGTCCAAGGATTTTCATAATTCCCGGGAAAGTACATCATGCACCCCCCCTTTCCCCCCTTTTTTAAATGTAGGTGGAGTTTCATTGTGATGAAACATCCCACAGAGTGGCAAGGATCCTCCACGCATGCGCATGAAACAATTCTGGTCCCTTTCGCCATTAGGAAATGTCTGCGGAAAAAAAAATTGCACCAGGGTTGGAGGGGAATTGGAGGGTGGGAAAGGGATGGGAAATGGAGGGGGATCATGCAACACTACTCATGCTCCCCCTGCAAAAAATGTGTCCACACCACCACTCCACCTGCAATACATTGGCCCCGAACAAAATAAACACACAACGATGGATCAATGCCATGTCGTGTTGTTGTAATGCAATGTGGGGGGGGGGGGGGGGAGAGACCAGCTCATGCTGTGCCTCAAAGCCATCAATACATATTTTTACAGTGGCGTGACTCAGGCGCAACTTTTGTGCAAACAGTGCTACACAGAAATGTGGATACATCAACAATAAAACTACATTTAAAAAAAAACATTTAAATGCCAGTAAACGGTGGATCAATGTCGTGTTGTGTTGTTGTAACGCAACAAAGCGGGGAACAAAAAAAAACCCCGTTTGCGCCAAGGCGGGAAAGGGGAGGGAAAGGGGAGAGAAAGAAGCAGAGTATTAAATTCGTTTTCCCCAGATGATGCTCAGATGACTTAATCTGCTCCCCCCCAACACTCCCATGCACCATCCTCTCTCCCCACTCCTGATCAGCTGTTCCTGAGCCCCCCCTCGCTGCCCCTTTTGGCGTATGGGGGTGGCAGGGATATTTTTAAACTGCAGGAGGAGGAGGCTGGGGGGAGAGTGTTGTGATCTGGCTTGGCAGTGCTCAGTCTGGGCACTGGAGGGCAGAGCGGTGGACGGAGGCAGGCGGGTGAAGGACCCACGAGCACAAAGGGCTTGGAAGGATTGCAGCTGCAACAACAATGGATCAACGTCATGTCATGTTGTTGTAACGCAATGAAGTGGCAAACAAAAAAAAACCCTGCTCGTGCTAGGGCAGGAAAGGGGAGGGTAAGGGGAGAGAGGGCGTTAAAGGGGTGGAGCAAGAAACCCCGATTTTGGAGTTCCCTACCTGAATGCCCCGACTTCACTCCCGTGGCAAAAAAAAGAACCTCAAAATCCCAGAAATGGAAGATCCGGGGAAAATGCTTGTTACATTCGGGCCAAATGCAGACCCAAAGCAACAGGTGGGGAACTGTTGCTTAGCCCTGGATTTTATTGGGGAGTGAAGCCGGGGCAACTTCTAGTGTGGAATCGGCCTGAGTCGTGCATTTTGCAATTACCTCAATGGACCCATCCCATGAACTCCAGGACTGCAGAACTCAGCTGGCTACTCACAAGCTTGTCTCTCAGGCTACTTTGCTTTAAAAATGTGCAACAAAGGACAGGCATGTCATTACCCACAGTGGCACCTGTATCCTCCCCTTTCGATGCCACCCTTCTTCATTGTTGTCTCTGTTTGCTCAGGCATGACAGATTGAGGAAAGAAAGGGAAAAAAGAACTATATTAGCTTAAAAAATGATAATGGTGAAGAAAAGTATACAATTCAAGATTTTAAAAAGATTGCAGAGAACTATTATGGAAATTTATATAAACAAGGAACTGAAACACCTATGCAAATCAATGAGTATTTACAAAAAACAAATAAGTCTAAATTCACGAAAAGCCAGAAACATGTTTTAAATGGGCCAATAACAACGTGTGAAATAGTGGAAGCAATTAAGAAGCAGAAGAAAAAGAAATCTCCAGAACCAGATGGAATACCGATAGAGTTGTATCAAACATTTGAAGATCAGATAATTTTCCCATTTAAAGAATTAGTGGAAAAAATAGGGAAAACAGGAATTACCGGAATTGCGGAATCAAGCGATAATAACTTTAATACCTAAGTCAGACATGGAAAACAATGTAATTAGTAATTATAGACCAATCTCTCTTTTGAATGTGGACTATAAAATTTTTGCAAGTATTCTAGCGGAAAGAATGAAAAAGTCCTAATTCAGATTATTCACCAGGATCAAACAGGTTTCCTACCGAAAAGATATATGTATGAGCGCTTATTAACATTTTAAAATATTATGAGGTTCACTCTGAATAACAAGCAGTACTTATGTTTTTAGATGCAGAAAAAGCCTTCGACAATTTATCTTGGGAGTTCCTGCTACAAAAACTGGATTTGTGGTATAGCGGAATACTCTTCCAATCTATGGTTAAAGCAATTGATAAAGAACAACAGGCGAAAATTGTAATTAATGGAGGAAATGGCTGCTCTGGAGAGTGGGCTGTACGATGTTTTACCCAGCTGTGGCCCTCCCCTTCCCAAAACTCCATCCTCCCCATGATCAACCCCCAAATGTCCAGGGATTTCCCAATCCAGAGTTGGCAACCCTAAAATTGACAATTCCCCCCTGCCCAGGTCTAGCCAAGGTGGGCTCTAAATCA
Source organism: Lepidodactylus listeri (assembly GCA_029233225.1). Lineage (NCBI taxonomy): Eukaryota > Metazoa > Chordata > Lepidosauria > Squamata > Gekkonidae > Lepidodactylus > Lepidodactylus listeri. The sequence continues at coordinate 6,879 of JARCFY010000276.1, read as the reverse complement.
GTCCTGACCTTCCAGTGGAATTGGTTGTGGACAGAGAAAAACCTGTAATCCAGCACAGGACTGAATAAAACAGCAGGGAAGGGGATGCATGAAAAAACACAGTTGTTTAAAAGTAAAGGTGAATAGCAATGTTGCTAGAGATGTTGCTGTCCTGTGGGCCAAATATGCAGTGGATCAGAGAATTGGGTGGATTAACAAAAATCTCATGAACATTTCACAGTCCACAGGCCTGGAAAACTGGAGAGTTTAGGTTCAAGTCTTCCTGGTAATATTAGCATGTATTGCTCAATCACATGTTTACTCCGGATAAGTCCTACAGAGTTCAATGTGGCTTACTACCCGGTAACTGCACTTAGGCAGCTGAGTTCAGATCTGGGAGGGATTTAGAATAAGACCTAAACACACGTCACTTGGTCTGAAACAGGAAGTTTAACCCCATTCACTGTGTGCAGATCAAATCGGCCACCACTCCTCAGCTCAATAAATAAATTTCCAGATAAACAAAGACAATTTTCTACCTATCCATTTTCAGGTTTTTTGCATACCTGAAAAGTCCTGCAGCTTTGAACTCAGTACAAGTATCTTGTACCTGGACTCAGGTCTTTTCCTGGACCCAAATCCTGGCATTTGCATGTAGCTAAAGTACAGCCCAGGGGCTGCAGTGGCTCAAGTGGTTAAGATGCTGAACTGCAGTCTGGAAGATCAGTAGTTCAGCAGTTCGAGATCCGAGTGCTGCATGACGGAGTGAGCTCCCATCTCTGGTCCCAGCTCCTGCCAGCCTAGCAGTTCAAAAGCAAGAAATTGCAAGTAGATAAATAGGTACCACTTCAGTGGGAAGGTAACAGCATTCCATGCACCTTGGCGTCTAGTCATGCTGGCCACATGACCATGGAAACTTCTTCGGACAGCGCTCGCTCTTCAGCTTGGAAACGGAGATGAGCACCACATCCCTAGAGTCGTATTCAACTGGCTTTTGAGCAAGGGAAACGTTGACCTTTAAGGTACAGACCACCTTTGTTTATTTTTGTTATGTCCTGGACACAATTCCACAGACAACCAGGCTGCGATTCTCTATGTGTACACTTGTATGATTCCTTGATGTGACCAAATATGTAATGGTGCCAGCCGTGCGGTCTGACTGCATGGCCTGGAAAAGGTACAAGCTTGAGGTAAAAGAACAATAGCACCCAGGCTCCTAAAGATCCACCTATCAGGGGCTTAGCATATTCAAATGAACCAATGTAAATCTCTGGTGGGAAGATTAACCTATCCCGGGATGTGGGTGTGGATGGGGGTGAGGCTTTTCTGTGCATATAAGCTGACCCCCAGGCCACCTCAGGTATACTCTTTCCGAAGTCTCTGATGACGACACAGCCTTGCAGGTCTGCCCCCCCCCCGAGAAGGCTCGCACAACAGCTGAGCACAGCAAACACAGGTCAGCTCAACCCTTACAGGGTAACCCCAGAACAGGCGCTGCAGCATGTGCAAGCTGCGGAGATCCGCATGACTGCCAGACCTGCAGGTTCTGGGATGCAGAGTACCAGTCATGTGGAAAGCGAGGGCACATTGCCTGGGCCTGCCACTCCAGATCCAGTCGCTGTGCACAAGCTGCATACCAAGAGTCCACAGAACTCAACTTTGATGGACGTCAAGGCCCACCACCAGGTAATGAATTTACCCCCGGCCAGCCCAAACAACATTAAGGTGCCTGTACTGATAGAGGGGTCCCCATGCTTGATGGAATTGGACACCAGGTCCTCTTACTCCATCATTTCAGAGGCTACTCTGAACAAACTCTGCCCGGGGGGGGGGGGGGGGGGGGCCTGCGCAAGCCTCAGGGCCTCAGGCTCCGGGATTTCCAAAAAAATCCCATGGAAATCAAGGGCCTGGGCAAGTTCACAGTGGAATATAAGGGGTTCCGGGGTAAACTGAACCTCCTGGTGGTGGTGGCAGCCAACTTCACAAGCCTGTTGGGTCTGTCCTGGTTCGACCCCCTAGGGCTAGGAGTAACCAGGGTGAACCACATTCAGGACTCTGACTTTCAGGACATCTGCGCAGAATTTCCCACAATTTTTGATGGAGCACTAGGCTCCTTTATGGGGTCCCCCGTCTCCTTGGTTCTGGATCCCTTGGTCCGACCCATCCGGATCCCGGCCTGCTGGCCTCTGCTCACTATGCAGCCTGAAGGGTACTGGACTCAGGAGACCAGGAACGGTGAAATCTTGAAGCCTTTATTGAGTGATTCAGCATGCCCAGTAGATGGTCAGAGCAAGCATGCTTCCAGGGCTCCAGGGCCCTCATTATATGCTGGCCGGAGCCACACCTCCGGCCGCACCCAAAAGACCTGATAGGGGCTTAACATATGCGCATGTTTGTCATAGGTTCCCTGGAGGAGCCTTTGATTGCATTGGCTCCCCAGGGAGAACCTAGGTCCCACATTGGTGGAGGCTTTCAATCCAGATGTCTATTGTTCCTCCAGATTCAAGCTCCCCTCTCTACCTGACCATGTGCTCTGGCCTTGCGGTGGGCGCCATTACCTGGGAGCACATGGCAGGCTGGTTGCTACACAGAGCATATTACATTACACAGCCCAAAGGAGAAAAGGAGCTAGACAAACTCGTAGCTCAAGGGGTGCTGGAGCCGATGTCACATTCCAAATGGGAGGCTCCCATTGTGACCCCACTTAAGCCCAACGGGGAGGTCCGCATATGCGCGGACTATAAGTGCATGCTAAACAAGGCACTTCAAGCTCACACCTATCCGGTGCCAGTAATCAGCCATGTGCTGGACACTCTGGTGGGGGCCAAGATCTTCGGCAAATTGGATTTGGCTCAAGCTTATCAGCAGCTGCCGCTGGACGAAGCCACGGCAGAGGCCCAAACAATAGTGACTCACAAGGGGGCGTTCAAGGTGAAACAGCTCCAGTTTGGGGTCAGCATGGCCCCAGGGATCTTCCAGGAGTTAATGGACTGTTTATTAAAAGGGTTACCAGGTGTCCAGCCCTTTTTTGATGATGTCTTGATAGCAGCACCGGACGCCCAGACCTTCAGGACGCAACTCCGGGCAGACCTTCAGCGTTTCCAGGATGCAGGGCTGAAGGTCAAGACAGAGAAATGTCTTCTGGGCATGCCATCAGTGGAGTTCCTGGGGTTCACCATGGATGCCCAAGGAATCCACCCCACACTGGACAAGGTAAAAGCAATCCGTGAGGCTCCGGCTCCCACGTGCAAGGCTGAGCTTCAATCTTTTCTGGAACTCTTGAATTTCTATCATAATTTCCTTCCACATAAGGCTGCAGTGGCTGAGCCGCTACATAGACTATTGGACAAATCTGCTAAATGGGAATGGGGCCCCTGGCACGTGGCCGCCTTCACATCCATGAAATCTCTTCTGATCTCTAATGCGGTCCTCGCCCACTTCGATGAGTCCCTCCCTGTGGTGCTGGCCTGTGATGCATCCCCTTACAGAGTGGGGGCGGTCTTGGGGCACTGCCTGCCCAATGGCCGGGAGGTCCCTATCACTTACTACTCTAGGACCTTGACATCTGCAGAGTGGAACTACATGCGGATAGACAAGGAGACTCTAGCTATCGTGGTGGGGGTAAAAAAAGTTCCACAATTACCTCTAACTTCATGATCACCACAGATCACAAACCCCTGCTGGGGCTCCTTGCCTCTGACTGCCAGACCGCTCAAATACTGTCTCCTCGGGTTCTACGGTGGTCCATTTTCCTCTCCAGCTACCAGTACTCCCTGGTCTACCACCCCGGCAAATCCATGGGGCACACGGATGCCTTGAGCCGCCTTCTGCTGCCCGACTGCAACCCTGACCCTGCTCCCGCCCACCTCATCACGCTCCTGGAGGAGATTCCAGATCGGCCTTTCCAGGTAATAGATGTCTCCCGGTGCACAGCCCAGGATCACATGCTCTCCCATGTTCTTGACTGGGTGGGAAGGGGGTAGCCCACCCTCTCCTTTTGTCTATTTAATATAGTGTAGAAAGAAATATTGAAATAATTTTTCTTTGTCATATGTTCACCTTATTAAAGAACAAAGAAGAGAGCGGAAGAAAACAAAGGCTAAAATGAAAAGGCAAACGAGGAGACTGTAAAGTCAAACGCAGACTTCATTTTCTCTGTCCGCAGCTATGTATGGTGGCCCGGGCTGGATAAAGACATTGAGGCCAGGGTCCAGGCCTGTGCGAAATGCCAGGAGTAACATCCTGACCCTCCCCATGCGCCAGTCTGCTTTGGGAGTCAGCTCAAGGCCCATGGCCCCGGCTCCACATAGACTTTGCTGGGCCTGTCCAGGGGCAGTTGTTTTTCATTCTGCGATTGAAACAAGGCTGCGATTCTCTATGTGTACAGTTGTATGATTCTTTGATGTGACCAAACATGTAATGGTGCTGGCCATGTGGTCTGACTGCATGGCCTGGAAAATGTACCAGCTTAAGGTAAAAGAACAATAGCACCCAGGCTCCTAAAGATCCACCTATCAGGGGCTTAGCATATTCAAATGAACCAGTGTAAATCTCTGGCGGGAAGATTAATCTATCCCGGGGTGTGGGTGTGGACGGGGGCGAGGCTTTTCCGTGCATATAAGCTGACCCCTGGGCCACCTCAGGAATGCTTGCTCCTGACCTCTAATAAACTCCACTATGCTGAAAATCACTCCACCAGCCTCCAGACTCCACTACTCTTCAATTTTACTTCTTTATGCACTTGAATTCATATTCACATGTTTCCTTAAAGGCTTTCTGTTTTATTTAAGATTTTATTTTATTTATATTTTATTTTATTTCAGATTATACACTTTGTTGGTGCAACCTGGACAATAGGTGTGAGGCTGGAGGATGACCTGTGATGTGGGGTGTGCTTGTCAGCAGAGGTATGTTGACTTCATCTGATCGCAGTCTAGGTATGTTCACTTACCCCAGGATAACAGTGGTGAGAGACACCATTGCAAATGCTCACACATTCTACTTGTGCTTGTTCTGAGTAGGAGCAAAATCAAAGGTTGTCAGCTCCAGGTTGGAAAGTTCCTGGAGATTTGGATGTGGTGCCTGGGGAGTATGAGGTTTGGGGAGGAGAGGAACTTCAACTACAGCTACAACACCATAGATTCCACCCTCCAAAGCAGCCATGTTCTCCAGGGGAACTGGTCTATGTATGATCTGGGCGCTCTCCGGGCCCCACCTTGAGGTCGGTAACCCTAAATGGATGTTCCCTCAGCCTAAATTCTTAGATTCATGACATGCTAGCACCCATTAAAATATGCTATTGAAGAGTTTATTCCTGGCACAACAACTCAAATGTCTATTTTATGAGCAGCATATCTGAACAGGTTCATTAGACTCCAGAGTTGGCCAGGGGGTCAAGCTCGGCCTGACTTGCCCCTGGCTGATTTTCAGGAGAACACAATGACAGATTTAAAGGCCTAATCGCCTTTCTTTGAAAGGCTTCTAGGGCCCATTAGGGTTGCCAGCCCTCCAGGTGACCCCTGTAGATCTCCTGCTATTGCTGTTGGTCTCCAGATGAGGAGGATCAGTTCCACTGGAAAAAATGGCTTCTTTGGAGGGTGGAGTCTATGACAATATACCCTGCTGAGGTCCCTCCCTCCTCAAACCCTGCCCTCCCCAGGTTCAATTCCCAAGACCTTCAGGCATTTCCCAACCAGAAGCTGGCAACCTTAGCCCAAGGAGGGAAATTCTGGAAGAGGGAAATTCTGGAGATTTGGGGGTGGAGCCTGGGGAGGGCAGGATTTGGGGAGGGGAGGGGTGGGACCTCCGTTGGACAGAATGCCAGAGAGTCCACCCTCCAAAGCAGTCATTTCATCCAGTACCAGGGGAACTGATCTCTGTTATCTGGAAATCAGTTGTCATTCCAGGAGCTCTCTTGGCCCCACCTAGAGGCTGGTAACAGTAGGCCCAAACTTCTTTTCTCTGGACTTGATGCCAACAAGCTCTCCTCCAGGGATCGGACCTGGTGTGTACCGTCTCATCACGAGGTGTGATTTCTATTCACTGGAATGCTGTAAAGAGACCACCACCACCTTGCTTGGCTCCTGCTCTCACAAAGCCTTCCATGATGCCAGTCTAATTCATGCCAAGACCAAGCTGTGAAGTGCCAGACCACTTCCCAAGTTAAACCCTACGCAGGTGTGTCTCAGAGCAGGTTTCCATATAGATTTGTCCAAGGTCATCGTCATCGTCATCGTCATCATCATCGTCGGTGTGGGGATGTCCTGGCATCTTTACGTTACCTAAAGAGAAGCAGTTTCTGTGCCCTGCCAGTGCATGGTGGAAGTATTGGAGGTGAAGTGGAGCTTTAACACAGTTGCCAAGTGACCAGGAGAAAATGGGCCCGGCTTGCTCCTGTGCCCTCAACACTAACTTCATCTGCAAGTCAGCCGGTGGAGCTTCTCACGGCGTGGATTGAAATGCCTCTACCTGCTAATCGTGAACTGCTGTTACGGACACAGCTAGAGGGTCCAGTCCAGGACAGGAGGGGCCTGCTGCGCCCCCTCCTCCCTACCATCTCAGTTTGCAAAGACAAAAATAAATTGACTGTTGCCCCTTGCCAAGTTTGGCCATGAACTGTACCCATAACATCTCTTTTCAGGGACTCATTTCCATCATGAGCTTTAATGGATCTGATAAGATGTCCACCCATTCTTTGAGGAATGGGGGAGGACAGCAATAGATTGCAGTTTAGTGTCTTTTTTGTTTTGTTTGTTTCTAAAGAGACCAGCAATATTTTGGAATAAAATCCAAAATATTCACACCAAAACAGGAAACCATCTAAAGAACTTTTTTGTAATAATGAAAAATTGATTTCACCCACAGAGTCTTATTATCACACCCACACAGAGAGAGACACCC